>VMDO01020174.1:0-15839 GCA_007922755.1 Pedetes capensis | reverse complement strand
GCATTGTTTTGCTTAGTAATCTTATATATCTTATAATTTACACTTAAATGTTTTTTCTCTGGGAAAAGAGTCTCCTACCTTTGACAGGTGGGCTGGGATTTAGCTCAGTTGGTAGAGCGCTGCACTGCAGTCTCTGAGGTCCAGAGTTCAATTCCCAGCACTGCAAAAGTGGAAGAAGGGCCTGGCAATCCACTCCCAAGGCAATCCCAAAACCATCAACCATTGAAAACCCTATGAGGGTTGCTATGAGTTGGATACTGACTCAACAGCACCTAACAACAACAACAACCTTTGACAGACTACCAAAGGCTTTATAAGATGAAAATGTTAAGAATGCCCCTGAATTACCCTGGAGAGTGAGACGTTTTGCATATCAAGTGGAATGCTGCCCTAAAGGGCCTAGTTTCCACTGCAGAGGGATGATAACAGCCAATTCAGGAAGAACAGTTCCAGAAATCCTTTCTATTGTAGTGAGGGAAAACTGCCACCCTGTCTATGATGGAAGGGGTACAAGGTAAGGAGCCTGCCACTAGATTATGGCTAGTCACCTTAGAATGTGGTAATTTATGAGGAGCTCAGGTTTGTTGGTGCTACTGATAAATTGGGTTGAAGTCCATGGATTTAGTGTTATGGTTTGAATCTAAAATGTCCCTCAAATGTCATGTGATTGAACGTTTGGTTCCCAGGTGGTTGTGCTGTTCTGGGAGGCTATGGAACTTTGGGAGGCAGGTCCCAGTTTAAAGAGGTGTGTCCTACCTTTGCAGAAGTATGTCACTGGGGGAAGGCCCTTGCAGATTTTATACATGCCCTCAGATCCAGTACACTTTCTCTGCTCCTGATCCTCCATGAAGTGAGGTTCTTTGCCACAGGGCCTGCTGCCTGCCCCACCACCATGACTTCCCTGCCTCTATGGACTGAAATTCTCTAATCCTGAGACCCACAATATCATTCCTCACATAAGTTTGTTTCTTCCAGGTATTTTGCCACAGCAATACGCAAGCTCACCAACACAACTAATCATATGATGTACATCATCTCAGAAGCAGCAGGCCTCATAGATTGTTGGAAAGGCTTACTACTGAAGATTCAATTATGGACTACATGCAAAACTCTGCACTTTGCAAGATTGGGATGCTATGGTATGGGATATGGTATCAATCCAAACGACCAAACAGGATATACATATACAATGCTATTTTTCTCATTGTCAAAAAACATGGGCCTGGAAATCAGTGAATGGAAAAAATCAATGGTACCCATCAATATTAAATCTAATGATCCATTGACAAAGCTTGTGTTTCTCTTACTTGAAACTTACAAGTTGAATGTTGCAGTACCTTTGGCAGACTCTGGCAGGAATGATTCCATCAACATCAAAGACCTTGGTAGCACATTACTAGATAAAAAAAGAGTGTAGGTGAGACTATTTGATAACTCTATCTTTAGGGATACATTAATGGAGATTCTGGGGCTGGGAGTTAGCTCAGTTGGTAGAGCGCTGTGCTGCAGTCTCTGAGGTCCAGAGTTCAATTCCCAGCACCGCAAAAATGGGAGAAGGGCCTGGCAATCCACTCCCAAGGCAATCCCCAAACAGTCAGCCATTGAAAATCCTATGAGGGTCGCTATGAGTCGGATACCAACTTGACGGCACCTAACAACAACAACAACAACAATGGAGATTCTAAGAAATAACAGAGTGAAGGTTCAGTGTAGAAAGAACTAGAGATTCCACGAAACTGGATGGAAGCAAATCCAAAGAAATGACGTACATGACTTATTTTATCTACATTGCTATTATTTAGACGTGATAATGGCAGTTTTTGCATGAACTCTATGAATTTTACAGTCAGGCAACCAAAAGAACCATGACTTAGGTTTAACAATTTATGTAGCTGTTTTAATCTACTTTTGACACCTTAATTTCTTGTCTCTGTAAATATATTTAGCCTCCCTTGAAACTTAGGCATATGCTCCCCTATCTGAGCTGTACCCATCACCACCTAGAAAAGCATATCTCTTTTGTTACCCTAGTCTGGTGTAGTCTGTAGGAACATAAATTATAACACAATTCTGGACTTGGTTACATGTATTCCCATAGTGTTCACCCTAACAAGATTCTATACTCATTGAGGACAGTGACTATGCCTTGTACCAATGCTACTCAAAGTGTGGTCTGTGCACTGTTACCAGTTGATGCCTAGATAAATACAGGAATCAAAATTAACTTTTTAAAACTTTTTTGGAAACTTCACAGGGTAATTTTTTATGTCTATTGATCTAAAACCATTTGAAGATATCTATTTTCTATACGTTAGTGATATTTCAAGAAATTGTTTCCAGCAGCTCATTTTTATAGTACTTTATTAAAATTATGGGTCAAATGTGGATTGGAAATTTTTAAAAAAGTACTTTGTCACTAACTTTGAGAAGCACTGTTTTTTATACCACTTTTTATTTAAAGGCAAAGTTTTACTTTAAGTTTCATTTTGAGGCCAAGTTTTATAATTTAATTAGAAAAACTAAAAAACACCTAACAATTTGGGTGAAATATTACCAGTGAAATAAGAGACAAGATAAGAAATAATTACTGTACATTATCAGTAGCATGGAAGACTACATGTTTTAGCTCAATTTATTTCAGATGATAGACAAATGATGACTTGTAACATCTTTTTCCTACAGCGGTACCACTGTGGTGTCCAATCCTGTCAGATCTTGGAAGGTAAGTGGGGTCGGGTCTGGTTGGCAGTTGGATAGGAGACCGCCTGTGAACACCAGGTGATGTAGGCTTGGGAGAAGGACCTGGCAACCCACTCCCCCCAAAAAGAAACAATTAGCCATTGAAAACCCTATGAATAGCAGAGAAGCAGTAACAATACTGTTTTGCCTGTTGTATGTAGGGTCACTATGAGTTGGACACCAACACGATGGCACCTAACAACAACAATAACATCTTTTGGTTCTAGTATGAATTTGTTTCTTTACAAAGAATAAGAAGGGATTCATGTTTTCATTTTGCACATAATAAATTTATTTTATGAAATAACAGCTTTTGATATATAAAAGTTACTTTGAAAGATCCTTGGTAAACTCTTTCACATATGGATTTCAATGTATATGTTAAAATGTATTTTAAACAGACACACACACACTGTAGTACTGAGGATCAAACTCAGGGCCTTGCACATGCTAGGCAAGCAGTCTGCCACTGACCTATCTCCCTAGCCTTTAAAATATATTTTTTAAAATTACAGACTTTATGTTAGTTTAATGTTTATTTTGCCTAGTATGGTAATAGTTCTTAATATATGACTGATAAGCATTAGGATAGTTTTAATGTTGTATTTCAAGCATGTGTCCTAGAAAGAAGAAAATTCTAAGAAGTTATGTCACTTGAAAAATGAATAAAATTATGTCTAATAACTATATTATTAATTCATTCAACATGTACCAGACACCTTTGTGTTAGGAACTGAAAGACAGGCCATGCTGTGGAAATATTTTTTAACTTTCTTGAAACCAAGGATCTTCTTATTTTGTATTCCACTAATAGCCAAGAAGTGTACTCAGGAAAAGGCTTTTATTTGTCTAATATCTGCAGCCTGGTTCTGAATTCATAATTGTTAAAGAATGAGCTCTTGTGGTACACTGAGGATTAACCATTTCCATATTACAATGTGCTATAAGGTGGAAAAAGGCAGTAGATAAAACTAAACGTGCAATACAATTATAAAAGAGTAAAACATGCATATGAAAATAGCTTAGGAGGCAATAAAAATGATAATCACTGTGCTGGAGTATGGCATTATGGGTAGTTTGTATTTTCTCTATATTTCAAGTCTTTTGTAATATATTGCTTTCATAGCTTAAAAAATAGTGTCAGTGGACATGAACAGACATTTCACAAAAGGATAAATTTAACAACTAAGCCAACAGAAAACCACTCATACCATTAAAAATATACATTTAAACAACATTATGGTGCAATTCTTCACCTACTTAGCAAAAATTAAATAATACCACTAGTTATTATTATGATTATTTTTGGAGATGATATCTCATTATGTTGCCCCTGCTAGCCTTGAACTCTTGGGCTCAAGCCATCCTCCTGCTTCAGTCTCCTGAATAGCTGGGACCACAGGTGTGCACTACCAAGCCCAGACCCATTAGGTATTCTTTTTTAGAATAGATAACAGGCCCTCTTATACATTATGTATGTGGCCCTGTAAATTGGTTTGGCCCTACTTATGGGTTGAATTGTGTCCTTCCCCAAAGCTCATGAGTGAAGTCCTCATCCAAAGTACCTCAGAATGGGAGTTTATATGGGACTAGGATCATTGCAGATGTAATTATTTCAGTTCAGATGGGTTATACTGGAGTAGGTGGGTGCCTTATTCCAATACTACTGGTACCCTTATAAAAAGGGAAAACTTGTAGGCAGTCACACACACAGGGAGAACAACATGGAAAATGAAAGCAGAGAACAAGATGATGATTTTATAAGCCAAGGAACTCCAAATATTGTCAGAAAACCACTAGCATCTAGATGACAGCCCTGGAGCAGATTATCCCTCCAAGGCCTCAGAAGGAACCAATATTGCTGATGCTTGGATTTTGGATTTCTATTTTCCACTACTGTGAGATAATAAATTTTGTTGTTTAAGCTACTCTGCTTGTAGTACTTTATTAAGGCATCCCTAGCAGACCAATGCCTGCAGCTGTAGCACTGTGGCGTCGGATCCTGTCAGATCTTGGAAGCAAAACATGGTCAGACCTGGTTAGTCCTTGGATGGGAGACCACCTGGGAACACCAGGTGCTGTAGGCTTGGGAGAAGGACCTGGCAACCCACTCCCAAAAAACAGTCAGCCATCGAAAACCCTATAAATAGAGAAGCACTGACAATACTGTTTTGCCTGTTGTACGTAGGGTTGCTGTGAATCCGTAACCAACCTCACAGCCCCAAACAACAACAGCAGACCTATACAACTAAAAATCGTAAAAAGCAAACAAAACCCCAAACTGTATATAAAACACAATTGTATATGAAAAACTGCATAAAAGTAATGTGATGGAACTGTTTTTGTGCTCTTTTACTATTTAATGTGCTTATATTATTTTAATTTTATTCATTTACTTTTACTTTTTATTCATTTAGTACTAAGTCGTTTTGTTTGTTTAGTTCTGAAGATGGAACCCAAGGCCTGTGCATGCTAGGCAAGTGTTCCACCACTGACCTTATACGTCTGGCCCTATATTGTTTTTATAATGAAATAAACATTAATAAAATGTAAAAATAAACATGACTTGGTTTTTAAAATACTTTTTATTAGGGTATCTTAATTGTATAAATACTGTGTTTCATTGTGACATATTCATACTGCTTATACCATTTTTGTTAGGTGCTATTGATTTGGGTCCAAATCACAGCGACCCTCATAGGGTTTTCAAAGTTTGACTGTTTGGAAATTGTTTTGGGAGTGGGTTGCCACGTCCTTCTCCCATTATTGCAGTGCTGGGGATGGAACTCAGGGCCTCAGAGAATGCAGCACAGCATTCTACCAACTGAGCTAAATCCCAACCCTGTATATACCATACTTTGATTATATTCATCCTTCATTACTCTCTCTTATCCTGTCTCCCCCTCACCTTGGCTCTCTTCCTCTTCCTGAATTGTTCCCCTTCTACCTTCATGTCTTTTTTCCCTAGATTCCATATATGAGAGAAACATATGTACTTGTCTTTCTGAGACTGGCTTACTTCACTTTACATGATGATCTCCATCAATTTTCCTGCAAATGACATAATTTTGCTCTTTTCTGTGGCTGAATAATACTTCATTGTGTATATACACTACATTTTTTTCCGTTGAACCCAGAGCCTCACGCATGCTAGGGAAGTGCTCTACCACTGAACTGCACCTTCAGTCCCTTTTTCATTGCTTCATTTTGAGACCAGTTCTCGCTAAACTGGAGAGGATGTCTCCAGCCTTGAACCTGTGATCCTCCTGCCTCAGTCTTCTGAGTTGTTGGGATTACAGACATGTCCCACAATGCCTGTCTGTATTGCATTTTCTTTATCCATTCATCCATTGATGGGCACTTAGGCTGGTAAAACTTGGATATTGTGAACAGTGTCTAGAAAAACATGGGTGTGCAGGTATCTCTATTATATGCTGCCTTTGATTCCTTCGGGAATAATCCCAGGACTGTTGAACCTTGATCATATGGTAGCCCCCTTCCTTCTTTCCTTCCTTTTTTCTTTCTTTCCTTCCTTCCTTCCCTCCTTCCTTCCTTTCTTCTTTTCTTCCTTGTTTCTACAGCACTGGGGCATTGACCCCAGGGCCTTGAACATACTTTGCAAGTAGTCTACCTCTGGGCTGCAGCCCCAGGCCAATTTTTTTATTTTTTATTTTGAGACAGGGTTGTGTTAAGTTATGCAGGCTGTGTCTGGCCTCAAATCTTAGATCGTCCTGCCTCTGCCCTCCCCCTGCCGGTCCTGGGATTACAGGTGTGCCACACTGCACCCAGCAATAGTTCTATTTTTAGTTTTTTGAAAGAACCTCCATACCGATTTCCAAAGTGGCTGAACTAATTTACATTCCCTCGAAAACTATATAAGGGTTCCCTTTTCACTTGGATCCTTGCCAGTACCTGGGTTTTTTGTTAGTTCATTTGCTTGTTTGTTTTAATGATAGCCATCCTGACTGGAGTGAGACAGAATCTCAGCGTAGTCTTGGTTTGCATTTCCCTGATTGCTAAAGACGTTAAGCATTTTTTCACATATTTATTGGTTATTTATACTTCTTTTGAAAAGTGTCTGTTCAATTCATTTGCCCATTTATTGATTGGATTATTTGGTCTTTTGGTGTTTAATTTTTTGAGTTCTTTCTATATTCGGAATATTAATCCTCTGTCAGATGAATAGCTGTCAAAGATTTTCTTCACTTTGTTAATTGTTTCATTTGCTATGCAGAAGCTTTTTAATTTGGTGCCCCCCATTTGTCAATTCTTGCCATTATTTCCTGAACTATTGGTGTCCTATTCAGTAAATCATTGACTATGCCTATATAGAATAATTTAATTTTAATTCTCTTGCTGATTCATGGACCAGTTATTAAGAATACATCTATTTATTCTTTAAAGGACATTTCAACTCTGAAAATCTTGATTCTGCAAAACAGTAGAATTTCCCTCTGGTTATGTTGATATTCCTTATAGATTTAAAACCTTCCAAGGAAACATGGATAAAAGTTCAATTACAACCCTATTGGTAAAAGGAACTCAAGTCAAATAAATGACAATGCAGAAAATGCAAGGTTCATGTATCATCACTAATAGATGCCCATCTGGTCTCTGCCCAAGTACTTATAATCAGAGGGAGGTCACTGCTTTTCCAGTTAGGCCAGGCAATTGTTGCATATCAAATATAGTTAAAAGTCTTCAGTATATTGAGCTGACTTCTGCTTCTCCTTATTGCATCCAGAGTACCCTTTGGAGCAACACAAAATGAATTTGTTACCTGATTCATATGGCAGACTTTAGAATATATGAAATCTTTTCAGGTCAAATGCCTAATTCCAGAAATTATTCTGTATAAGATATGTGTCCAGAGATTCTCTTTTCTTGCTTGCCTGGACATTCTCTCTCAGGATGCTGCTAGACAGGGTACAAAAATAAAGTTTCTCCAAATACAGTTTCTGAACAAAGCAGATTATTATAGACAATTACTACCTTTGATTTAAAGCTAAACATTGAAAATTGTTATTATTGCTACTAAATGATGTCCCAGGCCCTTTGCATATAGTATCCCATTCTGATGCTCTCGGTCATCATGTAATATTATTAGTCATTTTTTACCACTAAAATGCAAGACACAGAGAAGTAATGTAACTTGCTTGAGGTTATATAGGTCAGCCTGAGATAAGATGAAGTGCAAAGCTTTTTCTCCCAACTAGCTAATAATATGCATTTGATGAATAAGAATTTAATTATTTTTCAATGAAGTACCTATGTATTTATACTTCAAGTAGTAATTTTTAGCTCTGTCCTAACCCTGTATTTCTGAAATTAGCAGTTAATTCTCACCTAAATAACGTTAGCCTTCATCTCTTTAACTTATGAGCAAACGTGTCCATTTTTCTTTCTTCCATTTCATCTTGTTTGGGCTCCTCGATCAGGACAGCCACATCAGTGCTCTCCTGACTTTGAGTCATCTACAAATCTAGTGAGGATAACTGCTCCAATGTGTCTTCAGTTAAAAAAAAAAATAGAGACAAGTGCTTTTTCCTAATTTTCTATGGCATCAACTATTGACTTTCTAACAACACATTTTTGTTAATATAATAAAAGTAACAAAAGAATAATTCAGTCTTGCTGACCTTTCTCAGGAAAAAGTCAATTTTTGATCTATAATTCAGTTTCAGTTGTTACACATTGATATTCAGTCCAAGTAGGTCTGAATCTAGGAAATTTTGATGTAGTGTTGACAAATGTGGAGAATAACATCACCTAATACAATCTCGGAACCATCAGCTTTATGTAGTATGTCAGTACGCCTGGATGCAAGCAATAGAGAGCCCAACCCAAAGTGGCTCCCATAATGAAGTCAATTTATTCAATTATAGGACAAGGAGAACTAAAACAAGGCAGCTTTAGTTGTTCATTGTCTCAACTATGTTATCAAGAAGTCAGGCTCCTTCTATTTTTCTACTCTGAGCTTCTGAGTTTCTTTTTTTATGTTTTGACATCTTTATTATTTATAATACTGCCTCAATAGTAACTCTTATAGTTTTTTATCACAAATTTTCCTTGAAATAACACCTAATACACTTAAGGCAGGCTTAACTTGTAAGTGGTCTCAGCTCTTAAACACCACTATGCTGCTTTATACAAATAGCAAAAATCAGATAGAGAAGCATCTATTGATGTCTTTCTTGGTGTTATCCTTAGATTTAAAAACTGTATAACAAGATGAATTGCTGTAAAATTTCACTTTTAAAGATAGGAAACAAACACTACTACTATTTTATAATTTCTTTTATCTGATTTGAGTGGATACAGTCACTGCTAATAACACAACCTTTAAATTTGTGGGAAGAGCCAATACTTCATATTCACCCCTCATAGAAGGTTCAACAGCTAGCATGAGTAGCCATTATAAAATCATATTGCTAAGTATTACCTTAACTCAAAATTCTCCTTATACAACTATGCACATCATGCTAACAAATACTTAATTATCAAGATACACAAAATAAAAGTATCCTCTGGTTTCATTAACAGTAGGAGGCTAGGTAGCACTGAAGATTCATTGGTCTCCTGGTCACTAATATAAACAGAGGCTTTTAAAACTAATTTGGTGATCTCAGTCTTTGAGGGGGCCTACATCAGAAAACCTCCAGATAATGGGCCCAAGTGGAAGACATTGAAGACTAAAAGCCTTACAGTTAAGGTAATATTTCATTGGCTGATCTTAAGGAGATACAAATACAAACAGAATCACTTGATATTTACTAGAAAGCAATATTCATCAAAACATTTCTCTTTCAGAAAAATATCTTTAAACTTGTGTATTTTTAAATGTTCTTTTTTTTACTGGGAATTTTTAATGTACACCTTAATGTGATTCATTCTGATGTGTTTTTCATTGTGACATTTCCATATATGCATTTTGTTGTACATTATTCATATAGGTTCCCTCTTACCCTCTTGTGTGCCTCCCCCATCCCACCTCCCCA
This sequence comes from Pedetes capensis, assembly GCA_007922755.1. NCBI lineage: Eukaryota > Metazoa > Chordata > Mammalia > Rodentia > Pedetidae > Pedetes > Pedetes capensis. Next base: position 6,102 of record VMDO01020174.1, on the reverse strand, counting down.
TCAAAGATTTCTCTATCATTTACTTGTCTTTTTATGGTAATATTTTTCTATATATCCTTGGGTTCCAGTTCTGTTTAAAACAGAAACTTTTCCTGCAGTGAACTTTCTTTTTACCTTGTCAGAACTATTACATGCATTTTCTAGACCATCTATAATAATACCATTCTTATTTTTTTTCTTTTATTATGATATGACCTTTGCATAGGATTTTGTCCTTTTTATAATTTTGATTCAGCTCCCACATATGAGTGAGAACATGTGGTGTTTCTCTTTCTGAGCTTGTGTTCGTTCACTTAAAATAATTTTCTCCAGTTCCATCCATTTTGCTGAAAATGGCATTATTTCATTTTTTTGATTGCTGAGTAGCATTCCATTGTGTATATGTACCATAGTTTTTTTTTATCCATTCTTCTATTGATGGGCACTTTGGTTGATTCCATATCCTTGCTATTGTGAAAAGTGCTCAACTGAACATGGAGATGCAGGTGTCTCTGTGGTATGATGACACATCTTCCTTTGGGTAAATTCCCAATAGTGTTATAGCTGGGTCATACGGCAGACCTATTTTCAGCTTTTTATATGGATACCTCCATATTGATTTCCACAGCGGTTGGACGAATTTACAGCTCCACCAACAATGTTCCTTTTCTCCCAAACCTCGCCAGCATTTGTTGTTATTTGTTTTATTAATCTTGGCCATTCTTACTGGTGTAAGGTGAAATCTCAGAGTTGTTTTAATTTGCATTTCCCTAATGGCTAGGGATATTGAGCTTCTTGGCTACTCTCCCCACAGTGGTGAAATGGCTCCAACAGTTCCAGGGATCACATCCTCAAACAATAACTTCCAAATGTCAGAAGAGAGTACATGCTTTTCCAGGGGCCCTCTCCCAGAGAAACCTTTCTGAGAAACCCTCCAGTAGACTTTTCCACACGGGTATTTGACCAGGATTGCATTTTGTCATGACTAGGCCAGTCATTAACAAGAGTAATGAAATTATTATGGCTGGCTTAGCCTAGTTAAGGAATGGGACTAGGGAAGAGTCTAGCCTCTCTTGAGACCCGTGGTGCCTCATGCTAATACAGTTCGGAGTTCTATTGTCATGGAAGAGAGGTGATGGCCTGAAATTGATGGTCTCTGTAACATATAACCAGATATGTTCAGACATTTAAAAAATGTGGAATGAGTAGATGACACAGATATACTTGCACAATTATGTATAAAAATTAGCTGAGCATGGTGGTGCATGCCTGTAATCCCAGCAACTCAAAGGTTCGGGCAGGGGAATTATAAATTCAGGGCCACAGGCACCCTGTGCAACTTAATGAGACCCTTTCTCAAAATAAAAAATAAAAAGGGGGGAAGAGGGTGCAGCTTAGTGGTGGAGTGTAGGTAATTTGTAGACACTCCTGAGGTGAACTGGGAGGGTGCCCCGGACTGAGGCCCACTCAGTGCCGGCCGAGGTCTGGCCCCTCCCTAGATCCTGCCCTGTTTCTGCCACATTTGGTTACCCTTAACCCAGCAATCTAGACTGGCACCTAATTGATTCCCTAAGAGCTAATCTACCTAAGTTCCAGTTTACCTTTCACCTACAGTCTCTCCTTAACCTAGTACCGCTCCCATCAAGATGGCCCTCAAACAGCCCACCTCTGGTGTGGCCTTTTTCAGCCTGATTGGCTGCCCAGAGCTATCCAATTAGTTACTAAGGAAAGTTCAGTGATTGGTCCAGTCTGCACCTAACTCCCCAATCCTCCTGGCACAAGCTGCTCTGATTGGTTGCACCCTGGTTCACACCCCCACCTAAGAGTATGTAAGTAGACCACCGATTACCTTAAGGGGCCTATTCCTTTCTTCCTGGTCTCCTTGACTGATTGTTACACCCTGCACCTGATCTCGCTGCCTCCTTCGTCTCGACCTTCAATCAAGCTGTACAGAGGCAAGACTCAGAAGTCAAGAAAGAAGACGTGGAGCAAGCCAAGAACTCTCAACCCACCCACCCCCACTCTGGGGAGGATATGAGAGGAGAAGACTACTGGTGAGAGGCAACATCTTGATCATCAGTGCAGCCAGCAAGGAAATCAGAACTGTTTGGCACTTTAATATAGAGCTGTTATCCCATTGTAGCAGCAGCAACCTGTGCCGCCAGCTACAGAGCTATTATATAGAGCTGTATGTTTTTTAGGCACTCCTGCAAAGGAGTAGCCTAATAAAGTTCCCATTTGTTCTTGAAGGCTCCCGAGGTCTTTGGTGCCACCAACCAGCTCTTGCCCACCCCTGAGGGTACCCGAGCGCACTGGTGTGTGGTGAAGCTCTGTGGTCTTTTGCCTGGCCAGAGCGGACCCCAACAGTGGAGCTCTTGCCTAGCATGTGCAAGGCCCTGAGCTCAACCCCTTAGTACTGCAAAGAAAAATTAGATACTACTTAGCAGTGGGCAAAATCCAAACCTACTGGAAAAACTAAATTAGTATAATACTGATGAGCAGTATAATAATGAAAAGTGTGGCTGATCTCACAATGCAGAAATAAAGTTACTAAATATTTCATCCATTTAACAAAGATTGACTCCAAAAGGAAAGAAAAATTAGATACTACTTAGCAGTGGGCAAAATCCAAACCTACTGGAAAAACTAAATTAGTACAATACTGATGAGCAGTATAATAATGAAAAGTGTGGCTGATCTCACAATGCAGAAATAAAGTTACTAAATATTTCATCCATTTAACAAAGATTGACTCCAAAAGGAAGAAGAAATTTCTTTCAGAAAACTCAGGCAGAATTCAATAAATGCACAATGAAGTATAGTGATTCTGCATTGATTCCATATAAAAATAAGCAATACACTTGAGGATTCCTTATATTTATACAAGTACCTTCCATAGTTTCTTTGGTGTCTTCAATATAAATGCATAGTAATACCAGTTTTTAAATCAGGAGGAAGAGTGATATAAGGAATATTTCATTTGGAGGAGTTGTTAAAAGATTATTTTTTGGTTTACTTCAAAGGGAAAGGATGAAATAATAAAAGATGAAAGGCCAATTCATGTTCTCAGTGCTAGTTAATTCGGAAGACTCCATGGTCCCATTTTTATCTGTCGACTGCAATCTTTCTGAGATAATTGATCTAGGTTTCTGTTTTATTGCATTTGCTGTCACTCACTGCATTGTTTGCCAGATTAGAAGTGTTTGATATAAGTTTATGTACTACATATAATTTCAGTGTGCCACCCAGTCTTTGTTCATCTTTCACGGCCTCAAAATAGGCTTTTCAGGAAATTTTACTTCACTATTATCTAACTGCTGCATTAAAAAATAATGAAGGGAGGACTTCATCACCTGCCATTTCAAACATAATTCTATACACCCCACACACTCGGGGCTGCAGCAAGATTAGTTTGGTTCAATTTTAAATGATCGAGTCCAGTTCATGGCAATTTTAGGACAATAATATTTCAGGTCGCATGAGTCAGTTTCATTTCCTGAAATTAGGCAAACAGGAAGTATTTCTAAAACAGCTCTGAGGACATCAATGCTGTTCACAGGATCAGATGGATAAGGAGTATAATACTATCAAATTCAATAGGATATAGGGAAGTTTTTTATTTGGTGATATCAGTAACTTCTGTGTTTATGGCAAAATTGAACACGCAATAAATAGGAGTCTGAGTACTTGCAACACAGCAAACAGAAGAGATATTTAGTCATCGACACTGTAGAGTACCTGTGCATCAACTGAAAAATCAGGCTGAAATGCTAGAGAAAGTACACAGAAGGAAGCTGGTTCTAGCTTTCTCCGTGATTTTTTAAATTTAGTGAGGGGGGTAATGTACAAGAGGGAATGACATGTGAAATTCAAGGAACAGACCAAAGCTATTTCAGTAATAATTTGCTTCAGAAGAAGTTTCTAAGAAACGGTGGTGAGTAATGCATTACTCAGAAGCTATTAACCCACAATTGCCCCAACCGGCAAGGCTGCTGAAGCCCCTCATCAACCTACAAAGCAGGAAACTTTTTAAAAAATACAAACAAGCTTATCAAGACTGCAATGGCTCAGGAAATGGGCAATAAAGGAAAGGGCAATAAATAAAGTCCTTTTCACAATGAAATTTGTGAAAACAATATTCGCAAAATACCTTATTTACTTCAGGGCGCTGAAATGAAAGTTTCATAATCTTCGTGTAAGTGGGAAAAGAAGATGTAGCACATGAGCAATGCCAAAAAGTAGCACCATTAATTCATTCAATAAACATTCATTTAGCAAGTACTCTGTGTAAAGCTCTGTGTAGAGCAGAGGATACAAAATCAAGCAAGACACAGTCTTACTTCCCAAGAGGACTGTTGAAGGGAAACAGGTGAGTAAAGTCAAGATGCCAGTCAGGGGTAAGGAGTCCTAGGATACAGCTCTGCAGAAGGAGCTGTCCCCTCTCCATTCTATACTATCTCAGCATCTTTTCTTCAAAAAACAAAAAACAAAACATCTCAAAAACGTCTCTAGTAATTTTAATGTACAACTTAATGGGTCTCATTATGACATTTCCATACATGCATTTCATTGTACTTTGCTCATGTTCACTTCCCCCCTACCCTCTCCTGACCCTCCTCTCCCCCTCTCTCTGCACCAATGGTCTCCTTTCTACTTGCATGTCTTTTTGTGAGTATATCTATATATGTACATCATGATTTTGCCATAAGGGCAACGTATGTGATTTTTTTCTCCCATTACCCTTTTTGCTTGCCTCCTCCCCTTCTGATGTACCCCTCCCCAAGCTGTATACATGGAAATAGAAAGTGATGGAAAGGAGGAAGACAGATCAAGCTGGGCACAGTGGCACACACCTGTAATCCCAGTGACTCGGGAAGCAGAGGCAGGAGGATCGCAAGTTCGAGACCAGAGGCAGTCTATGTAATTTAGCGAGACCCTGTCTCAAAAAGTAAAAACAAACAAACAAACAAAAAGGCTGGGGGTGCTTCTCAGTGGTCCAGCACTTGCAAAGCATGCAAGTGTAAGGCCCTGGGTTTGACCCTCAGTACCGCAACAACAACAACAGAAGAGGAAGACAGAGAGGCTTAGGAAATAAGCAGAGAACAGCTGAATCAGCTAGAAACCCAGAATGTAGGAAATTGACCTGACCTGGTTTCTTCGCAAATGAATTGCAAGGAAAAAGGGGGAAAATGGAAACTCTTAACATTCAAAGAGACTTAAGAAGCATAACACACAAATATATGAAATTTGTCTAGATCTTGATTCAAACAAATCCAAAATGATAATACACTTGGGGAAAATTGAACACTGACTGGATACTTGATATAAAAGAGACTGTTAAATTTTTAAGTGGATAATGGTATTGGGGGTTGTGTGTTCTCTTTCAGAGTTAGTCTTTTAGAGAATTTTATTTAAATTATTACTTGAATACGAATTAAATAGTAAAGTATATATATCCTATGATATGATAGGATGGCTGGTACTTGTTTTCTAATGATCCAGTGAAGGGAGGGGGACGTGTCAAATTATAGAACAAACATGATTAGTTGTATATTCATGATTATTAAAGCAGAGTGATAGTTACATGGCAGCTCATTATATTATTTTCTCTACTTCTGTGTGTTTGAAATTTTATGTATTACATAAATCAACCTGGGGTGTCAGAAAAGGCTTCCCAAAGGAAGTTCAAAGTGAGTTTAGAAGGATAGTAAGAGTTATCCAGATAAAAGTAAAAGTTCTCTTTTGTGTGACCTTGGAAATAAATTTACATTTAAAAAACTTTTCGAAACCGTGAAGTATAAAAAAGCATGAAGTATGTTACACATATAGCAGTGTATTTAATGCAACAGCACATTTTTTTTTCTTTTTTTTATTAGAAATTTTTAATGTACATCATAATGTGATTCATTTTGACATGCTTTTCGTTGTGACAATTTTCATATATGCAATTTGATAAACATTATTCATATAGGTTACCCCTTACCCTCCTCTATGTTTCCCCCCTCCCCCTTCCTATCTAAGTTTCCCATCCAAGTCTTCTCTATCTTTTACTATATAGTATTTTTCTATATGTCCTTGGGTTCCATTTCTGTTTAAGATAGAAACTTTTCCTGTAGTGGTCTT
>VMDO01020173.1:0-38068 GCA_007922755.1 Pedetes capensis | reverse complement strand
GCAAATATAATCTGTGTGTGTATATATATATACATACATATGTATACACAAATATACATATATGTATATTTAATTAAATATTATATACATATATGTATAATATATATTATATATGTATACATGTATATATATGTAGGTATATATGTATAATATATATTATATACATATATATGTGTATATATAATTATAAGCCTTGATTAACAGATGATCAACAGCATACAGTATAAGAGTTAAATCAAATATCATGACTCCTATGTGGGATAGCAGGAAAAGGATGTGGCAACCCAGTCCCGAGGAAATCCCGAAAACAATCAGCCATTGAAAACCCTATAAGGGTCACTATAAGTCGGGCACGACTCAATGGCACCTAACAACAACAACAACATGTGGGATAGAGGGCCGGGATTTAGCTCTGTTGGTAGAGCGCTGCGCTGTAGTCTCTGAGGTTCTGAGTTCAATTCCCAACACCACAAAAATGGGAGAAGGGCCTGGCTATCCACTCCCAAGGCAATCCCAAAACAGTCTGCCATTGAAAACCCTATGAGGGTCGCTATGAGTTGGATACTGACTCGACGGCACCTAACAACAACAACAACAACATGTAGGATAGACTAAACCTATGAAATCCTAAAAGAAAAAAGTACAAGCCAAAGTCCTGGGGAAAATAGTGTAGTTGTCATCATTGTCTTCGTCGTCTTCTTCTTCCTCTTCTTTCTCTTCCTCCTCCTCTTCTTCTTCTCCTCATTCTCCTTCCCCTCCTCCTCCTCCTTTTTCTTCTTCTTCTTCTTTGCCGTGCTCTACCACTGAGATGCACCCCCAACCCAGTTTTTATTTTTTATCTCAAGATAGGATCTTGCTAAGTTGCGCAAGCTGTCTCTAGCCTTGAATTCACAATCTTACTGGCACTGCTTCCAGAGTCACTGGGATTACGGGTGTGCACCACCATGCTCAGTTTCATATGCCATCATATTTTCCAGTGTTAATGACTAAGACTGACATGTGTTGTAAGAACAAGGTTAAGAAGACATAGGATATAAATTGTTGTTGTTGTTGTTGTTGTTAGGTGCCGTCCAGTCGGTATCCAACTCATAGCAACCCTTATAGGGTTTTCAATGGCTGACTATTTCGGGATTGCCTTGGGAGTGGATTGCCAGGTCCTTCTCCCATTTTTGCGGCGCTGAGAATTGAACTAGGGACCTCAGAGATTGCAGCGCAGCACTCTACCCACTGAGCCAAATCCCAGCCCTAGGATATAAATAAGCTTTCTTTTAACTCTGTTTTTGAAACTAAGAACTGTAGTATTTTCACTTTATTTTCTATCAGTTTCAGCTGCTAAGCTGCTTAGGCAATAGTGATAAAGGATAAGATAGTTACAGCAGACTAAGACAAACACTAAGAATCTGGCTTATTAATTAAAAGTATAAAGGAGTATATATTCATATAGTACTAATTTAAAAGAATGGAATATACAGTCATACAGCATATGACATACATACATACATATATATATACATATATATATATATATATATATATATATATATATATCTTCAGCCATAGCCCTGTGGCATCCGATCCCGTCAGATCTCGGAAGCTAAGCAGGGTCAGGCCTGGTTAGCGCTTGGATGGGAGACCGTTTGGGAACACCAGGTGCTATTGGCTTGGGAGATGGACCTGGCAATCCACTCCCAAAAATCAATCCACCATTGAAAACCCTATGAACAGCAGACAAGCACTGCAATAGTGTTTCTCACCTGTTCTGTTGTACATAGGGTCACTATGAGTCAGATACTGACTCGACGGCACCTAACAGCAACCGTATATATATATATACACACTGTTGTTAGATATGGTCAAGTTGGGTCCAACTCATAGCAACCCTCATAGGGTTTTCAATGGCTGATTGTTTGGGGATTGCTTTGAGAATGGACTGCCATGCCCTTCTCCCATTTTTACAGTGCTGGGGATTGAACCCAGGGCCTCAGCGAGTACAGAGCAGCACTCTACCAACTAAGCTAAAGCCCAGCCCTATATTTGGGATATATATGTATAATATATACAGAGGGTGCCACAAAATGTATACAGATGGTGGGATGAAACTATCCATTTTGCTTGTTTAAGAATGTGTGGTATGCTTGGTGGTGACAGCATTCATTTGATTAACACCATCTTTTGAGTGAATGTCATGCCACATATTGCTATCATAATTCAATTCAACTTTAAGAAGTAATACACATAGATAACATCACTTAAAGCATATATACATTTTTTTGGCAGCCTCCCCTCCCTGCATATATATGTCTATGTTTATGTTCAGCTAACGAGTGTTCTTAAGGTAAGGTCTCTGCTGGGTTCAAAAAGCCATGTGCTTGAAAACACATTAGGAGGTATAGTAGGTTCAGTAATGGCTACCCAAACATATGAATTCCTAATCAGTGGAACTTGTAAACATTATCTTATTTGGAAAAAAAGGTCTTTGTAGATGTGAAAAACAATGCTGAGAGGAGGAGACAATCCTGAATTATAAAAGAAGGTCCTAAATGTCATAAGTGCCTTTGTAAGAAAGAAGCAGAGGGAAATTTCACACAGGTAGAAAGAAGAGCACAGTCAGACATGGTGGTACATAATTATAATTTTACCACTTGGGAGTCTGAGGGAGGAAGATCATAACTTTGAGGCTAGCCTGGGCTATATAGTGAGATTCTTATCTTAAGAAAAAAAAGAAAAAAGGCAGAAAAGGAAGAAAGAAAAAGAAAGAAAAGAAAGAGAAAAAGAGAAAGAGAGAAAGAGAGAAAGAAAGAAAGAGGAAGAGAGAAAGGAAGAGAGAAAGGAAGGAAGAAAGAAAAAGAAAAAAGTACAGACACCGAGAGAAGGGAATGTGATGATGGAGGTAGAGAATGAGATGACATAGACACAAGCCCGGGCTGGGATTTAGCTCAGTAGGTACAGCAGTCTCTGAGGTCCTGGGTTCCATTCCCAGCACCACAAAAATGGGAGAAGGATCTGGCAATCCACTCCCAAGGCAATCCTGAAACAATCAGCCACTGAAAACCCTGAGAGTCGCTATGAATCGGACACGACTCAATGGCCCTAACAATGGAGGGAGTATGTACGCCTTCATCTTGAACTTATAGCATCTATAAAAGAACAAATTTCTATGGTTTTAAGCCATCAAGTTTGTGGCAAGTTGTTACAGAAGCCTCAAGAAATACAGAAGGCATTGAAAACTTGGTAGCCTGCTACAGAAAGAAAAAAGACATGGATAACACAGGTATTTGTATATGAGACAATTACATAAGGGTCCATGTTGTTGTTGTTGTCAGGTACCATCAAGTTGGTGTCTGACTCATAGTGACCCTGTGTACAACTGGTGAAACACTATTGTCAGTGCTTCTCTGCTATTCATAGGGTTTTCAATGGCTGATTGTTTTTTGGGAGTGGGTTGCCAGATCGTTCTGCCAAGCCTATAGCACCTGGTATCCCCAGGCAGTCTCTCATCCAAGTACTAACCAGCTCCAACCCTGCTTAGCTTCTGAGATCTGACAGGATTGGACACCACAGTGGTATAGCTGCAGGCATAAAGATACGTATGCCAATCTAAATGACCTCTCTTAGCATTAGCTGTGCTTACCCACTCTAGAAATTTCTTCATCAAGACCATTCAATTTCTGGTCCAGAATGGCTGAATGAGACTCCAAATTGCTCATGTATGCCTGATATTTTTGAACATCTGCTTGTAAGGAAGTTTTCAGTTTCCTCAATGACTCTAGACGATTCTTTAAAAAAAAAAAAAAAAGTAGATCATTCAGGATCATTCCATACTCCATTTCAAAGGAGAGCAATAATATTTCAATTTATCTGAAAGTAAGCTAAATTAGTGTTTTCCTTTCATTTTTAGAAGGAGTAAAAAACAAAAAAAAATGACTATATTATCATTACCAAGTTAAGGAGATAGACTTTACAAAAAGTCTGTTTGGTACAGGGAAAAAAAACAAGGGGTAGAGTGAAGAACATAAACATTTAAAAGTTAATTATTTTACAGAACAGTCAGAGTGCTTGATGTTGTTAGGTGCTGTTGAGTCAGATCCAAATCATAGCCACCCTACATACATGACCTTTTTTTATGTTTAAGCCATTGTTACAGTCATTGTGCCAATCGATTTAGTTGAGGGACTTCATTTTTTTTAATAGGTCTGCCATTCTCCCAAACATGATGTCCTTCTCCAGGGATGGCTCCCTCCTGACATGTCCAAAATACATCAAATATAGTCTAGCCATCCTAGCTTCTAATGAGCACTCTGGTTGCACTTCTTCCAGGGTATCTGTTGGTTCTTTTGGCAGTCCATGGTATATTCAATATATGTCTCCAGCACCGTAATTCAAAAGCTTCAATTCTTTTCCTGTCTCCCTTATTCAAGGTCTAGCTTTCACAATCTTATGATATGACTGAAGTCCCATGTCATGAACCAGGCATACCTTGGTCTTCAATGTGACATCTTTACTTTTCAGCACTTTAAATGGGTCTTCTGCAACAATTTTTCCCAGTGCAATGTGTTTTGATTTCTTGACTGCTGCTTCCATGGGTGTTGATTGTAGAACCAAGTAAAGCAAAGTCTGGGGCAACCTCAATTTTTTCTCCATTTATCATGAAGCTACATTGTAAGGATTCCAGTTGTAAGGATTTTTGTTTTGTTGATGTTGAGGTGCAATCTATACTGAAGGCTGTGGTCTTTGATCTTCATCAGTAAATGTTTGAAGTCCTCTTCATTTTCAGCAAGCAGAGTTGTGTCACCTGCATAAAGCATGTTGTTAATGAGTCTTCCTCCAACTGCATTCTTCTTCACAAAGTCCAGCTTCTCAGATTATTTGCTCAGCATAGAGATTGAAAAGGTATGGTAAAAGGATACAGCCATGACACCCACCTTTCTTGACTTTACATCAGACAGCGTTTCCTTGTTCTGTTCGAATGACTGCTTCCTGGTCCATGTGTACAATTAAACCCTCTGGTATTCCCACTCTTGGCAACATTATCAATAATTTATTGTGATCCACACAGTTAAATGTCTTTGCATAGTCAATAAAACAGACAGACATCTTTCTGATATTCTCTGCTTTCAGCTAATATCTATCTAACATTAGCAATGATGTCCCTGGTTCCATACCCTCTTCTGAATCCTGCTTGATTTTCCAGCAATTCCCTGTCTATATTCAGCTGCAATTGTTTTTGAATTTGAATGACCTTTAGCAAAATTTTACTTCTGTGTGATATTAATGATATCGTTGGTAATTTCTTTTTTTTTTTTTTTTTTTTTGCGGCACTGGGTGTTGAACCCAGGGCCTCGTGCTTGCATGCTCTGCAAGTGCTGGACCAGTGAGCTGCACCCTCAGCCCAGTCTTTTACTTTTTGAGACAGGGTCTTGCTAAATTATGCCGACTGCCTCTGGTCTTGAACTTGCGATTCTCCTGCTTCCGCCTCCCAAGCCACTGGTATTACAGGCATGTGCCACCTCACCCGGCATTGTTGATAATTTCTACATTCAGTTGGATCCCCTTTCTTGGGAAAACGCACAATTATGGATCTCTTCCAGTCAGTTGGCCAGGTAGCTGTTTTCAAAATCTCTTGGCATAAGTTAGCACTTCCAGTGCTGCATCTGTTTGTTGAAATATCTCAATTGGTATTCCATTAATTCCTGGAACCTTGTGTTTCACAAATTCCTTCAAGGCAGCTTCCACTTCATCCTTCAGTATCATTGGTTCCTGATCATATGCAACCTCTTGAAATGGTTGGGCATCTACCAATTCTTTTTGGCATAATGACTCTGTGTATTTCTTCCACCTTCCTTTGATGTTTCCTGCGTCATTTAATATTTTCCCTGTAGGATTCCTCACTATCACCCCTCGAGGCTTGAATTTTCTTTTCAATTCCTTAAGCTTGAGAAAAACAGAGTGTGTTCTTCCCTTTTGGTTTTCTATCTCTGGCTCTTTGCACTTGTCATTATATTTGATTTTCTCTTCTTGAGCTGGCTTTGAAACCTTCTGTTTAGTTCTTTAACTTCATCACGTCTTCATTTACGTTAGCTGCTCGATGTTCAAGGGCAAGTTTCAGAGTCTATTCTGACATGTAATTTGGTCTTTTCTTTTTTCCTGTCTTTTTAATAATCTTTTGCTTTCCTCAGGAATGATGTCTTTCACATCATGCTACAATTTGTCTGGTACTTGATCATTAGTGTCTAACTCTTGAAACCTGTTCTTGAGGTGGTCTCTGAACCCAGGTGAGATAAATTCAACGTCATACCTTGGCACTCGTACACTTCTAATTTTCTTTAGTTTCACTTTGAACCTGCATTTGAGCAGTTGGTCTGATCCACAATCAGCACTTGGTCTTGTCCTTACATTTCATATTGAAGCTTTTCCATAGTCTCTTTTCAAAAATGTAGTTAATTTGGTTCTCATATGTTCCATCTGTTGAATGCCATGTGTACAGTAACCATTTATGTTGATGAAAAAATGTATTTGCAATGCAAAGGTCATTGGTCAGACAAAAATCTATCATTCAATCTCTAGCATTCTTTTTGTCACTAAGGCCGTATTTTTCCAACTACTAAGCCTTCTTCTTTGTCTTCAACTTTTGCATTCCAGTCACCAGTAATTATCAGTATATCCTGAGTATACTTTCAATCTGTTTCAGATTGTAGAAGCATAAAAATGTTCCCTATCTTCATTTGTGGCCTTAGTAGTGGGTGCGTAAATTGAATAGTAGTCATATTAACTGGCCTTTCTTGTAGATGTATGGATATTATTCTATCTCTGATAGCACTGTACTTCAGGACAGATCTTGAGATGTCTTTTTTGATGATGAATGCATCCCCTTTTCTCTTTAATCTGTCATTCCCAGCACAGTAGACCATATGATTATGATTCAGAATAGACCATGACAGTCCATTTTAGCTCACTGATGCCTAGAATGTTAATGTTTATATGCTCCATTTCCCTTTTGATTTCTAATTTTCTTAGATTCATATTATGTACATTCTAGATTCCAATTATCAGTGGATGTTTAGAGTTGTTCCTCCTCATTTGGAGTTGTTTGACATCAGTGAATGGAGGTCCCTCAGACTTTACTGTATTCCTATCATTAAGGTAGACTCTACTTTGAGGAGGCAACTCTTCCCCAGTCGTCTTTTGAGCACCTTCCAACCTGGAGCCTCATTTTCCAGTACCATATCTGACAGTATTTCTCTGCTATTCATAGGGTTTTCAATGGCTAATTGTTTTGGGAGGTTAGGCAGGTCCTTCTCTCCAGTCTGTCTTAGTTTGGAAGCTCAGTTGAAACCTGTCCACCATAAGTGACCCTTTTGGTATCTATAATACTGGTGGCATAGCTTTGAGCATCACAGCAACACAGAAGCCCCCACAGTATGGCAAACTGACAGACACGTGCAGGGGTGCATCATTAATAATATACAAAACGAAATGACACTGGTATTATCATTTAGTTTTTAGAAAACACTTTGCATTAACATATTATATGAGCCCACTTATTACTATTCCTTTTCCACTAACTCAAAACCTAGTGTTTCTTGAGAATAGTGCTCCCTGGACATATATACCTTAGAGACTTGTTCAAAAGATATTTTTGGTCTTATGTAAATAGGTATGAATCAGTGATCATATTTTGAGAACCATTAGTGCAAGACTGACGTCACAAGGGAAAACAAAGCTCTACAGACAACAAACGTGTTTTCATGTTTATATTTCATGGTTTATGTTACACAAAAAAATTAACTTTTAAGAAACTTCATTTGTTAATCCATTAATTTTTTTTTCATAAAGACATGTACCTTCTCCAAAGAGAGTATAAAGAGATGCCAAATGAGTATATAAACATGTTTACTAACCGGTTCTTTTTCTCTTTCTTGCTCCAGTCTTGCAATTTGTTCATTCAATGCTTTGTTTCTTGCTGCTAATGATTCCAGTTTGGAAGCATCTACATTATATACATCCTCTGGAGACAAAACATGGAAACTTCATAAGAATCAGCTACAGCATTCTTCCCTAGGTTTTTACCTCTGCTGGTTTCTTCACTTCATTCTGGTCTCTGCTCAAAACAGTACCAGTGAAGTATATATTCTTCTCCATAAAATAGCACACACTTCCCTTAATCCATTGCAGTTTCTATTGCCCTTACCCTGCTTAATTTTTCTCCATAATATTTATTACCATTCCTTTCTGTCTATTAGAATATAAGTTCATAAAGGAAAATAATTTTCATCTTATTCATTACTACATTACTTGGTGTAGCTGGCACATAGTAGGGATGCAATAAAAATCTGCTGGAGGGCTGGGCATATAGCTCAGTGGTAGAGTGCTTGCCTAGCACATACAAAGCCCTGGCTTCAATCCCAAGCACCACCAATAAATAAATAAATAAATAAAAATAAATATTGAATGAATGAATGAATTTATATGCTTAATTAATTATATACAGAAATATCAAGCAACTCACTAAATGTTTTACATATTATATTACTAGGAATTTTCCCATCTTAAAACAAAGCCTTTATTTATCTTGCTCCTTTTCCCACGTGGACAACCTGAAATTGTCCTGGTTACTATTTGGGAAGGTACACTATCAGGGGAACATGAGGGAATGCTTTTTTTACTTTTTATATCATGAGTGGCAAGGCGATATTCTCCTGTTTTGACTGACTCCATTTTTTTTGCAGGAGTAGCTTCATACATCTTAATCTATTTTACCTACCTATCTGTCACTTTATACACAAGACAATTTTATGAATAGAAGGAAGAATATAAAATAATACCCCTGGTTCATTTTAGAGTTGACCAGTAAATATTGGATATCATTAGATAATACTTGAGGGAAAAATAATTTATTTATAATGGTCTATTAATTTTCTGCAAGTTTCAAAGGAGACATTAGGCCTTTTGACAAATTGGTGGTTTAATTTCTCAAATAGGAAAGCAAGGACATAAGAGATATTATCCCCCAAGAGAAATAACAGTTGCTAATCATTTTCTGTGCTCCTGGTGGTACATTTGGTATTACACTGCCATCTAATCCCGCAAAGCTTTGTCAGAGAGGTTAAGTATTTTAAGTTCACAAGGTCAGTAAGGGGTTATGATTCAGGTCTAACTTCATCAGTATTCTTTCTGCTTCACTATTACTTCTCTCCACCAAAGAAACCAACAAAATAAGAATCTATAGATATCCACACACATTTAATATAGCCCATATAAACCTTGGGCTGGGATTTAGCTCAGTTGGTAGAGCGCTGCGCTGCAGTCTCTGAGGTCCTGAGTTCAATTCCCAGCACCACAAAAATGGGAGAAGGGCCTGGCAATCCACTCCCAAGGCAATCCTGAAACAGTTAGCCATTGAAAACCCTATGAGGGTTACTATGAGTCAGATACCGACTCGACGGCACCTAACAACAACAACATAAACCTCAGATTGGCAAAACAAGCTACCACTACACCAGCAGAGGTAAACAAGTAGAGGCCAGCATATTGGAATGAGGACACTTACTCAGCTTTGACTGTAACTCTGCATTCATCTCTTCAAAGCTGTCAGCACCAGTCATGAAACTCTCATAGCATTTGACGGTGTAGTCCAAAAACAACTGATTGGATTAAGTAGATTTAAAAAACAAAGTCGTGATTCTCTATTTAGTTTGTTTCATTTTTCTAAGTGGAAATTTAAATTTTAATAAAATGAATTCAGGAATACTATGTAATATATAAATTCCTATTAATATAGAGACTAAAACCTATATCATTATTTATGCTGTACAGACTTACTTAGTCTGGTACTTCTAAAATATGAATACTAGTGATGAAAATAACACTTTAATTTGACTATAGGTGGTATTTAAGAACAGTAAATGAACTGTACTTTCAGAATTTTGAGAAGGTCAAAAAGAAGGAAGCTTATTAATAAATGTAATTCCACATAAAATGCACAAACTTAATCATCTTTAGGAATAATAGGCTTTATGAAAAAAAATGAATTGCTGATCATCTTGGTCCCATTAAACTGACATGGCCTGCCTGTGGTGGTACACACCTGTGAATCCAGCACTTCAGAGGCTAAGACAGAGGGATACAGAGTTCCAGGCTAGCCTAGGCTACACAGTGAGACCTTATTTCAAAAAGCAAAAACAGAACCACCCTAGAAAACCTCAAGGGGCTCATCTAGAAAACCAAGATGTAATTAATAAAGGCTATAACTGCATTGTAATTCAAGGCTTTAAAATACCATAATGAATAGAGATCTAAACAGTAGAATATTAGAGTTCTTAATTTTTATCCAAGAGAAAGTAACACTGTATTTTGCAGTCATGAGCTGTTTTGATCACTGAGAATATGTATTTTATTAACAGGCAAAGATGGCTAGTCAGAACTTTCCATAGCTTAGATGATATAAATATCCATCAAGATAAACTAATTCCCTTTGCACCAATTCAGTGCTTACTAAGCAACCTTCTCATTTCTTGGTTGATATGAAAGGGGTATCCTAAACAAGCAGTATGGGTATTTCTTGTAATCAAGTGTATCACTGATGGCAAATTAATCTATTTTCATTCTTATGAATTTGCTAAGAGTGAATAAGTTTCCTTAAGATTGATCAACTTTGATCGTATAGATTTTAAAAAAAATTAAGTTTGTAGATCCATAAAGCTAAGGATCATACTCAGGTGAAGTTGAATGTAGTAACTCTGTAATTAAAAACAGCACTGTATAATTCTGAAAGTGCTTCTCTATATATTGCCATTTGAATTAATAGCTCAAGTGAAAGAGAATAACTTTACTGGTTTATGCTTTAGAATGAATTTTAAGAAATTTAATAGTTAATAAGGTGCTTTGCAATTATATTTGCATGAAAATTAAAGGACAACTAAATGTAGTCCAGTATTTATATGGTGATATGGAAGAATTTGCTCTTGGCATTTTGTTTGTTTGTTTTTATTCTTGTTTTTTAAGACTAACAATGTAGTCCAGGCTGAAATGGAATTCACTTTGTAGCCCTGGCTGAAATGGAACTCACTTTGTAGCCGTGGATGGCCTCAAACTCATATTGACCTTCCTGCCTCAGCTCCCCAAGAGCTAAAATTACAGGCATGTAACATCACATTCAGTTTTTTTTCCTGTGCTAAGGATTGAACCCAGAGCCTTGCACATGCTAGGCAAGCAGCCTACCACTGCGCTACCTGCTGAGCCTGAGAATTCTCTTAAGTGTAGATCAAAGGCTTTCTAGAAAACTCTCCAGCTGGAATCACTGCATAAGTAGTAAAAGAGTGTTCTTTTGTTTTTAATTAAAAGAATGGTACCACTCCAGTCAGTGATATGTCTTTGAACTATTTCCCAGGCAGTAATAAAAGAGGAGACTAGAATTGTTTCCACGTTCCTTATGATAAATGGTTTAGAGAGTCATGGTTAAAATGAGAGCATAGAATAATTATTCTTCTGAGGGGCTGGTGCATTAATAAGGTCCTTCCTGATACGTAACACCAATGTGTAATCTCAATATTTTAAATTTATTCTTCAGAACTGGTGTTTATTGCACTTGAATATATAGATTTGCATAGTTTAGGAAACAGGGTGAGGTTAGTCACACAATTTAGATTCTAATAACATATATGGTCCCATGCAAAGTAATATATTAGGTTTCAATGGTAATAATTCAGACCACCTGTTTATTATTACTATATTTTTGAGACAAGGTCTTGCTATGCAGCCCAAGCTGGCCTGAACCTAAGTAGCCCAGGGTGGCTTTGAATCCTCCTCCCTCTGTCTTCCATGTGCTGGGATTACAGGTGTGTATCGCCATGCCTGGCCAATTTTAGAAGCTTTTTAGGAAGCAAAAAGTTAAGCTCTATAAAAGAATATATTAATATTAAGTGACACATTTAGCTAATAATATCAAAGCAAATCATTATAAGTGTATAGTAATGTATGGTACCTTATTATGCAGAATTCCGTCTTCAGTTTCTTCTCCCCATGGCTGGCCATCATCAAATAAAGATGAGCCTTCTTTCATGGCAGTATATATCTGATTAGTACACCAACAACATATTCAGTTGATCAAATTGATGTGAAAAACATAGCTTTCATGTCTTGTCAAATTAATTTTTTGGTGTCATGTTTAGAAGAATTTAAGTGCATGATTAGAAGTTATTATATTGAAACTTAAAATATGACCCTTGATTTTTTAGTAACTAAACACTTTTAAGATTTACAAAGGATAGGTTCTGCCAGGTGTGGTGGCTCATGCCTGTAACTCCACCGACTTGGGAGGTAGAGGCAGGAGAACTGCAGGTTCAAGGCTAGAGGCAGCCTGCATAACTTAGTGAGACTCTATCTCAAGATAAAAAGTAAAAAAGGGCCTTGGGGTGTAGCTCAGTGGTAAAGCACCTGCAAAATATAGGCAAGGCCCTGGATATAGAACCAAGATAGGTTCTATAGTTTAGTTCTGATCCATTGAGAGAATATGCTAATCTTCATGCTGCGATTAATCCAGCAAGAGCATATATATATACCTTTTTTTTTTGAGACAGAGATTTCACTATCTAGCCCAGGCTAGTCTTGAACTTGTGATCCTCCTACCTCAGCTTTCCCAGTGCTGAGATTACAGGCATGTATCACCATGTCTAACATATATGAGATACACATTTTAATGCAACTCTAAGAATGCAAAATAGAATTGCCACATGAAAGGTGAACCAATAATAATTTCCCTTATACAAGCTCAATTTTTGTCCTGAAATGTTATCAATAACTCCTTTGGATATACAATTTATTATCATCATCATCATCATCATCATTTTGTGCTAGAGATTAATCTCAGGGCATTATGCATGCTAGACAAGCACTCTACCACTGAGCTATACCTCCAGCCTCCAAATATGAACTTTAGATAGAATTATACAATAAAAACTTCAGAAATACTACAGTTGTTTAAATTTCAAAGTAAAAGAATGTAGTTCCTCTTGAAAATAATCTTATCTGAGGATTCAAAACAGAGAGTATTTTAGAAAGCACTGCCATTAGCCCAAAGTTGCTTGCCCTACTATCCCTTTTCCATTCTAAGATACTCATAAGATTTTCTGTACACCTAGGTGGACACAGGGGGTCTCTATCAATTGATCCTTTGTCACATCTTCAACAGAGCCTCAGATGACAATCAAATCTAATGAAGTCCAAGAGAGATGTCGGATAGAGCCCAAGATGAAGAACAGAATCTTCTACTTTGTCATTAAGCTAAAGACAGTTTCTACTACCTTATCAAAGGTTCTTGTGAAAACTCCTGTGACTGTGCAAGGTTCAAGGACAGGCTTACATAGGGACAAACATTCTCAGGAGATATAGAAAGCTTTTACTTCAAGGACAGAAAAGTTCTGCACTGAGAAGATTTGGTTGAAATAATTTCAAGTTGAAATTGTACAGAGATAAAAAGAAAGTAGACCTGAATCATATTTTCAGGTAAATGTGGATTTTCCAACATAATACCTCTCAACGTTGTTAGACTTCAGAGGGAGAAGGACTCAGGATCTGAAGTACGTCAGGACATGCCTACTTTGATGACTAACCAAAAGGCTATCATGGAGCTCTTGGAGCACATGCAATCCTCCTGTTCATCACAGTGGTTAGTAGAGCAGACAGGGGAACACTGGCTAAACAATTGCCACCCAAATCAATTACATGACAAGCTCTGGGCAAGGAGGCATAGTGAGAATGAGAAGAAATCAACCTTTATTTGTAAAATATTAACAAATAATATAGGAGTATAGCAAAAGAATAGACAACAATGAACAGTCTATTGGAAACCAATGTATTATATCAACAGGTCATGAGAAAAAGAACTATTTTCAATAGATCCTGCAAAAGCATACGATAACCTTCAACAATCTTTTTGTTTATTTCTTTGTTTTGAAACAAGATCTTGCTATGTAGCCCAGACTGGGCTGGAACTATGCAGCCCAGGCTGGCCTCAAACTTTGTGATTCTTCTGCTTCAGCCTCCTGAGTGCTGGGATGTGCCACCATCTCTGGCAGAACAATAATTTTGACAAAAGCAGACAAACGTCAACATGAATGACATTATTTTCTATCTGAATACATCAGGACTAAATAATAAAATAGAAAATACTTCCTTTGAAAATACAGTAACAGATTTCAACTGAGAACAGCAATACTAAGCCAACTCAATATGGGTAGTAAATATAAAAAAAACTATTAATAATCTTAGAAATACAAGGAAAAAAGTCTGTTTATCTCAATAACAAAACACTGGAACAAATGTAGTTGACTTAAAAGTATGTTTCTTGATATGAAGAAAACCACACATTTTATTGAAGGAACCACAGATACAAAAAAATAAGAGACTTAATACTTTTCCAAATGACTAATATTGCCAAGATGGGAATTTCTCCCACATATATCTATGATTTCAATGTGATACTATAGAAAAAAATCATGAGTTTTTTTGGAAATTAAAAAAAAAAATTAAAGAAGCCGGGCATGGTGGCGCACGCCTGTAATCCCAATGGCTGTGGAGGTAGAGGTAGGAGGATCACAAGTTTGAGACCAGAGGCAGTCTGCATAACTTAGCAAGACCCTGTCTCAAAAAAAGTAAAAAAAAAAAAAAAAAGGGCTGGGGGTGCAGCACAGTGGTCCAGCACTTGCAAAGCACACAAGCACAGGCCCTAGGTTCACACCCCAAGTACTGCAAAAATATATATATATATTAAAGAGTGAAGATATGAGAATAATTAGAAAAATTGTGAAAAGCAGTAAGAATCTTCCTTTACTATACAAACTATGTTAGAAAGTGACAGGAATTAGGATGGTCATGACATAAGGATAGGAAAAGAGCAGAGAAATAGATCTAAGAACATATTGGAGATAGCTCAACTGCGGTATAATGATTGGGTATTCAATAGGTATTGAGGTATATAAGTAAGTCATTAGGAACTAATGTTTCCTCTTTCTAAAGCTAAAATAATTGCAGATGGATTACGATTTAAAATAACACAAGACAAGCAAGAAGACACATGCCTATAATATCAGCACTCAGGAGGTAGATAGATCTCAAGTTTGAGGACAGTCTAGGCTACATAGCAAGCTCAAGGCTAGCCTAGGCTACATAGAGACATTTTATTTCAAAACAAAACCAAAACAAAATCCAAAAAAACCCCTCCCCAACAAATCTGGGAGTGTTGGTTTGTGTCTGTAGTCCCAGCGACTTGGGAGGTTGAGGCAGAAGGATCACCTGAGCCCAGGAGTTCAAAAGTTCAAACTTCAAAACTAGCCTTGGCAACCTAGCAAGATCGCATCTCAAAAAACAAAACAAAACAAAACAAAAAAACAGTGGGGAAAAAATCAGGGAGAAAAGGAGAATTTCCCAAATGGGGCTAAAATTCTAAGCTTCAGTGGGAAAGAAAATTAGAACAAGAAACTGGCAGTTTCTCACGGATTCATAGCAAGACAGGAAGTAGATTTCAACCTAAATAATGGGCTTTAGAGGCTTTTCAAGAGGCCTCTCCCCAACTAAAGCCATAGCAGCTAGTACAGAAGATCCTGTACCATGATGAAAATATCTCACCATCTTGTAAGAAATTCTAAGCTGCTTAGGCAAATAATGGTGTGGTGTTCCAGTGAAAAGAGGAGTGAGGGTAACAGAAGTGGTTACCCTGTCCACAGGCAGCATTGGGTAAAGACAAATGGAATGCATAAATGTTATATATAGGGTCCAATAAAATTTGAGTTTTACTAATGGGCTATGGTATTGGACTTCTACTTGTATCTTGACACTGGTGGTGTAGAATGTACAAGCATGGCTCCTGGGTTAAAATCCATCCCTCCACTACCTGCTTACATTTAGTTAAGGGCTGTTGATGGTTAAGAGAATTGCAGAGGGGCCATATTAATTTTAAGGATTCTAGTGTTAAATAGGACTCAGAAGCTACAAAAGGAAGAGACTGCATTAGACTAGATAAAAATTCATAATATGAATAACCAAAACACAGCACATAACATCTAAAGGAAAAGGAGGAGGAAAATCCTTATGCAAATAGTCAGGGGCTAATTTCTCTTGCCTGCAGCCATAGCCCTGTGGCATCCGATCCCATCAGATCTCAGAAGCTAAGCAGGGTCAGGCCTGGTTAGTCCCTGGATGGGAGACCATCTGGGAACACCAGAAGCTGTAGGCTTGGGAGAAGGACCTGGCAACCCCCTCCCAAAAATCAATCTGCCATTGAAAACCCTATGAACAGCAGAGAAGCACTGACAACAGTGTTTCCCCTGTTGTACAGAGGGTTGCTATGAGTCGGATACCAACTCAACGGCACCTAACAACAACATCAACAACAACAATTTCTCTTACTTGACCACTTTTGCCCTATAAAGGCACCCTTGGGCTGGGGGTATAGCTCAATGGTAGAGCACTTGCCTAGCACATGTGAGGCCCTGGATTCAGACCATGATATGGGGAGTGGGGGGGATAACTCTGTAAAAATGGAACTTAAAGGAACAGCTGGGTGCAGTAGTGAGAATCTGTAGTCCCAGCTACTTGGAAAACAGAAGTGGGGGGATCACTTGGGCCCAGAAATTTGAGACGGGCCTGGGCAACACAGCAAGTCTCTATTAGGAAAAAAAAACAAAAAAAAACAGACAACAAAAACCCTTCAAACTAAACCAAAATAAGAAAAACACTGATAAGTTTGAAATATAAGGAGTTTAATACAAAAAGTTTCAAATTAAGAGGTGGGCATGGTGGTCTGCACCTGTAGCCCCGGATATTTGGAAGGTTGAGATGGGAAGATTGCATGAGCCCAGGAGTTTGACGGCAGCCTAGGCAAAGTATTGAGACTGTCTTCAGGGAAAATAAATTAATAGAAAGAAAATAGAATTAATAGAAAAAGCAAATAGAAAATATACCCAAAACATGTACAGGCAGCTAAAACAAATATACATAACAAACTATATAAAGGTATAAATTTGTTTCAATAATATATATGCTAAAACAAGCTATTTTCACCTCCCAAATTGGTAAAGATTTTAAAAATAATAATGCCTATGATGTAAGAAAATGGGTATGCTCACACATTTTGAGGAGTTTTTAACTCGTATGGGTTTCCCTGGACATATCCAAAGCCTAATAAACACACAGTCATGAGTCACTTAATGATTGGGACATTTTCCGAGAAATGCATCAGGTGATTTTTGTCATATCATCATAGCGTACTTACACAAACCTACGTGGTATAGGTCAGTCACTTGACGTGGTCTCTTGATCCAATCAAGAGATATGGTAAATGGGAGATACACAAGGTTGCTGCTGGTGTAACACAGCACAGTGCTTTACAGTAAACATCTTAATAAATAGGAGTACATTCTAATGATGAAAAATACAGAATATACTTAAAGCACGTAGGTATCATAAACATATACACCAGAACCATAGTCCTTTGTTATTGTAATTATTAAGTATTATGTACTATATATAAGTGTATGTGCTACATTTTTATATGACAGGCAATGTAGTAGGTTTGTTTACACCAGTATCACTACAGACAAGTGAGTAATGCTTTACAATGGCTACAATGTCACTAGGTGATAAGAATTTTTTTAAGGTTAGGAACAACAACAACAACTGTAATTTTATGGGATCATTGTAGTATATACCATTCATCTTTGACTGCAATGGCATTATGTGGCACACCATGACTGCACACTGTAGAGTAATAAAGCACCTTTAAAACTATAGCCACAGCTGGGGATATGGTTTAGTAGTAGAGCACTGCCCAGTATATATGAGATCTTGGGTTAAATTCCTAGCAGTGCAAAAATAAACAAAACTATATCTAAAGGGTATGCTTTAAGTTGTCTCTAGGCTGGGATAGTATGGCTAAGTTACTTTATATTTTCTAAAACTTTCTGCAGTGAATATAGATTTTAATTTAAAAAGGGGAAAATAAATTACATAAGGGAAAAATTTCCTATTGAGTCATTTTTATTTAAGTTGTAAAACCTCATGAAAGTAAGTAATCTCTGCCAATGTGGAACTTCCTTCCCCTCACCTCTCCTGTCATATGTTAATAGTTTGAAGAACTTAAAAAAATCAAATGTGCTTTGACAAACGAAAACTCTTAAGCAGACTTTAAAATAAATGGAACACAAAGATTCAGAGAGAAAGAGGAATATCTTTTTGAGAAAAAACATTTTTTTTTAGGTATACATTTAAAATATCAAACCACAAACCTTGATGCAGTCTATTAGCCAAACCAAGGCTGCCACAATGTGAGGCCAGGTATGAGGGGCTCCCACTGTATACATGGAGCTTTTAGATAGTGCAAAAGGATACCTATGAAAAGTTAGAACAAAATAAGCTGACTTCCATTAACATAAATTAGGGAAAAGTTACATTTTAAAAACTCCACATATGCTACCATAAGCTTAACTTGTTTAGAAAATATTTGCTGAGATTCTGTCCTAGTCATTGTACTCTCAAAAGATTTTGCATATTTTTTGCTTTCTTCTCTACAGATTATTTTGTATTTATAATGTCTTAAATTGTAGGATTTGATGTACAACCAGAATGCTGGACTTCTCCCAAAATCTATTGTTCCCCTTAATTTAGTGTATCCCCCATAAACCACAGGCATGAACTACTCATCTCCAAATCCATTTACCACCCTGTATTTACTCTTTTCTCTCTTTTGTTTTTTGTTTGTGATACAGAGATTAGTTGTGTAGCCCAGGCGAGCCTTGAACTCATAATAAGGTATATGCCACCATGTCCAGCCTATGCTTCCTTTTTTGTTGTTGTTGTTGTTGTGAGAGGGACTCACTATATAGCCCAGGCTGAACTCAACCTTGTGATCCTTTCAGCCTCTGCCTCCCAAGTGCTAGGATTACAGGTGTGTACCATCATGTGTGGCTTCTGAAGTTACTCTTTACGTTGCTTTCCAATTTCATCTGACTCTGTTTTCACTAGACCTCAGTCACGTTGTTTCTGCTTCTATAAAATCTGTGGCACCAGCCTGTGCTCTCTATCCCCTATCACTTGAGAAGTTCAATGACTTATGCTCTACTACTCGCAATTCTGTAATAACCTACTGCTATGGTTTGAATGTTTGTCCCCCAAAATTCCTGTGTTGGAAACTTAATCCCTAAAGTCATATTAATGATATTCAGAGATAGGACACTTAGGAAGTGACTGGCACAGCCCTCATGAATAGATTAATCTATGCCTGGATTAATGAGTTACTGAGGGAGTGGCTTTGTTATAAAAGTGAACTCTCTATGACACATCTACCACATCATGACCCAGCAAGCAGGCACTCTTGCTTGAGACGGGCCTGGGCAACACAATCTTCAGAACCATGAGCTACATAAACTCCCATTCTTTATAAATTACCAATAGACTAATACACTTACAGTCATTATTTTCCTCTTCAATTTATCTTACATATATTGCTTACAAGGATCATATAAAAACATGTTATTTCACTTACTAAAAGTATTTATTAAGTCACTGAGTTTGGTTCTTCTGTGTTCTAATAATTATTCTAGTCTAGTGAGAAATATAACAAACATACCCAAGGTCTTTAAAAATTCTTGGAACCTCTTCTTCAAATTTTGTGTCAGGAAGTTCATATGAAGGGCACAGGAAGCCATAAAGAAAAGTGAAGATCTTTAGGAAGTCTTTAATAGATGGAGCTTGTAGAGATTTCATGGATACGCTATATGCATAACCATTTTCTGTAAGAAACTGCAGTAATTTTCATGACAAAGCAGTATTTTATAAAAGAAAAATGGAAAAAAAAATTCATGATTTAGACTAAATTATAAAATACCTCACAGAGTTGTCGAATACATTGCTGAATGAAGGCTTTGTCATTAAGTGGTCTTGGGTCTTTGATTTTTTCAGAACTGGAAAATATACCAAATTGACTATTCCGGGATCCATGTCCACTAGTTCTGGAAAAGTATTTTTAAAAAGTTAGTGAAAACTATTTCCTTCTGTGGTCTAGTCTAAATTACCTCAAGGCAATTTTTAATTTTAACATCAGCATCAAGCATTCAAGTTTAACTTTCTAATTCTTATTTAATTAAGTATAATTCTATTACTTAAACCAGAGAATAAGTATGGGAGTATAGCAATTAACAGATAATTGGGATATAAAATAAGGTAGGAATAAAAATATACTTCTGGGGATGTAGCTCAGTGATAGATCACATGCTTAGTATGTGAATGGCCCTGGTTTGATCCCCAGTACCAAAAAGAAAAATCAAAACAAATACAACAAAAAAGCTATCTACTGCTTTCCATTACCAACACATACCATTCTTAAAGAATATGCATATCAAGTCTGCTAAATTTTGTGTAGTAAATGTTCTACAAGTTTATTTAGTAACTGAAGTCTTTTTGCTTCCATTTACTCCTCCACAATTGCTCCCTTCTCAATGTCTTCATTTGCCACCATTTATAGTGGGAAAACTGCCTTAAGGATGGACAAAAAGAGACAAAGCACCTAAAACAGTGCCTGCCCTACAGAATTCTCAACAAATGTTGTTGTTGTTGTTGTTAAATGCCTTCAAGTTGGATTCGGACTCATAGTGCCCTTATGTACAACCGATGAAATACTACCTGACACTGTGTCATGCTCGGCACTATGTCAGTGCTTCTCTACTATTCATAAGGTTTTTAATGGCTGATTGTTTTGGCGAGTGGGCTGCTTGGTCCTTCTCCCCAACAAATGTTAGATTTTATACATAATATCATCTTCTTTAATCAATCTGCAGAATCCAAAGCATCATGAAGAAATACTATTATTGTCTCCATTTTTATCCATGAGGGAACTGGAACACAAAGAGAGGTAGTAATCTACCCAAGTCCGTACTACAAACAGAATTTCGCCTGATAATCTATGTCAAACTTCCCTTATTTGTTGACCAGACAGCTGCTGACACTAATCTGCATAGTGGTTCTCAAAGTGATATATAGGGATCACTGAGAAGTCAAATCTATTTTCATAATAAAACAAAGATGTTAATTGCTCTTTTCATTCTTGTTCTTTCTTGAGCGTACAGTGAAATTTTCCAGAGGCTGGCACATAATGTATATTAACAGACTGAATGCAGCAACAGATATGAGAATCTAGCTATCTTCAATTAGGTCAGGCATGAGATTTGAAAAAATGTGAAATATTATTCTTTTCACTGAAGTTGTTTTGTATTGGAAATATGATCTTTTAAAATTGAAAACATGCTACTTTTTCTTTTTTTTAACTTTTTTTATTAATAATTTTTAATGTTCAACTTGGTCTCATTATGACATTTCCATGCATGCATTTCATTGTACCTTACTCATGTCAACTTCTCCTTTATCCTCTCATGACCTTCTTCTCCCAACCCCTCCCTCTCCATCAATGGTCTCCTTTCTACACGAATGTCTTTTCTTTTTGTATGTCTATCTATGTATATCCCAATTTTGCCATAAGGGTAATATATGTGGTATATTTTTTCTCCCATTACCCTTTCTTCTTGCCCTCTGCCCCTTTTCCTTAGTTTATTATCTTTTCCTACTTAGGTATTGTCTGCTTTCATGACATGTCTATGTGTTTTAATAATGAATATATATTGAAGTCTAACATCCACATATTTGAGAAAACATGTGGTATTTATCTTTCTGGGTCTGGCTTAATTTGCTTAAAATGATGATCTCTAGATCTATCCATTTTCCAGCAAATGCCATAATTTTGTCCTTCTTTATACCTGAATAAAACTCCATGGTGTATACATACCACAAAAATTTCCTTATTCACTCATCTGTTGATGGACACCTAGGTTGTTTCTATACCTCGGTTATTGTGAGTACACCACAACAAACATGGATGCGCAGGTATCTCTATGGTATGTTGACTTATATCCCTTTGGATATATAGCCAGGAGTGGGATTGTCAGGTCATATGGCAGCTCTATTTTTAGTTTTTTGAGGTACCTCCATATGGATTTCCATAGTGGCTGCACCAAACTGCATTCCCACCAGCAGTACATAAGGGTTCCTTTCTCCCCATACCCTGGCCAGCATTTGTTGATGTTTTTTTGTTGTTGCTGATGGTAGCCATTCTGACTTGAATGAGATGGCACCTCAGTATAGTTGTGATTTGCATTTCCCTGATAGCTAAGGATGCTGAACATTTTTTCATATGATTGCTGGCTATTTGTATTTCTTCTTTTGAGAAGTCTCTGTTCAATTCTTTTTCCCATTGTTTGATTAGATACTTTGCTTTCTTAGTGTTTAATTTTTTGAGCTCTTTATATATTCTAGATATTAATTCCCTGTCTGATGTATAGCTGGCAAAGATTTTTTCTCATTCTGTAGGTTGTCTCTTCACTCTGATAACTATGCCCTTTGCTGTGCAAAAGCTTTTCAATTTCCTGCAATCCCATTTGCCAATTCTTGCTATTGTTTCCTGTGTGTTTGAGGTCCTATTCAGGAAATCCTGGCCTATGTCTACGTCTTGAAGTGTTTCCCCTACAAAAACATGTTATTTATGGTATCATAAAATGGCCTATTATTTTAAATTGAATTAATATGTATTTTTAACTTTTTCTCAGTTTTAATTTCTAATGTGGTTAATATCAACAGATATAACCCAGGAAAAAGCTCTTTGTGTCTTCATAAATCATTAAGAGGGTAAAATGTTGAGATTCAAAATACTGGAGCAGAGAATGATTCTTCCTTCTTTTAGAATTTATGAATACATAGTATCTGAGAACTAGGTATAGATTTTTCCATCAACTATTCATTTATAACAAAGAAATAATGATCTAAATCTGTTGATGTATCTTAGTGCCACATTAAGCAGATATAGCCTAAAATTTTAACCATTTAAAATGGGGGAAAAGTAGATTATATTTTTTGTCTTGAAAAGGGGTATTGTCCTCTACTTTTGTTGTTCTCTGAGGGCATCAATGAATGGCCATAAGAATTTCTTCATTAGAATAAATAAGACACAGCATTACCTTTTACCAAATACGGAAACTTTTCTTTCAGATGCAGGTTTGTTTATACTCAACTTTCCAAAGGCTGGTTTCTCTTTTCTTTAAGAAAAACAGAAAAACAATTCTTTAAAGTAAATATAAAAATAGCAGTTCAAGAAACTTCAGAAATATGTTAGAACCAATGCCTCTTCTCTATAACTTCTAGAAATTATGCAAAATCATGAAAATTTTTAGCAGCAATCATAAAAGGTAGTATAAGTTATAATGTTTAAATGTTGAGAAGCAGACAAAAATCTTATCTACATTATCTTAAAATATATATACTCATGGATAACAACTTTAAGGAAAAAGAAAAATTATAAAAATAGATATGTTTAATCATAGGTTAAAAGCTACATTTGAAGTTTTTTCTTCTAAAACCTACTCTTTTACAATTTTCAATTTTATTTTTTTGAGACAGTCTTGCCATGTGTCCAGGCTGGCATGAAACTCATGCCCCTCCTGGTTCATTTTCCTGAGTGTTGGAATTACAGGCATGTGTCATCACACATAGGCTATTGCTAGTTAAAGTATAGCTGTCTTTAACAAGCATTTCCTAAATTATTGACAAAAAAAACCATCGACAATGGACAAATGTTTTGCTTCTAATACAATTCTAGACATAAAGTCTTTTGATATTAATAATATATAACGGTACAAAAACTCTGTTTAATGTATTCAGAAGGAAAATATATATAAATATTTCAAAATTCTAAAAGTAGCAGAAGCTGATACTATGTAAATCTAAGTAATTTAAGAATAGTAAGTAGTTGCTGGGTGTGGTGGTGCGCACCTATAATCCCAGTGACTCAGGAGGAGGAGGCAGGATGATCGAAAGTTCGAGACCAGAGGCAGTCTGCGTAATTTAATGAGACCCTGTCTCAAAAAAGTTAAAAAATGGACTGAGGGTGCAGCTCAGTGGTCCAGCATTGGCAAAGCATGCAAGTGAGGGGCCCTGGGTTCAACCCTCAGTACTGAAAAAAAAAAGAAACAATAGTAAATAACTTGTAGCTAGGTATTAGAGGATTATTAATACAGCTTCGCAGAGACTTTCAAATAGCCTTCTGTTAACTAGAACATTACTCATAGGGAAAACTACAGTTATGATACCAAGTGCATTTGGACATTTTTTTACAGTGAATCTTGACAAAATAGTTGGAGAAGTGGTGTTCTGTAACCTACCACATTGCATCTTATCATCAGAACAAATACTGCTCTGATTTGATTAAGAACTTTGGTAGTTGGAAATATCTCTGTAAATTGAAAGTTACAGCACAAAGCCTGCATAAACAAGTAGCTCCAAAACAAAGGAGGAAAACAAGAGAGAAGGTGGAAGAGGCTGGGGGTGGTGGTGCATGCCTGTAATCCTAGCACTCAGGAGGCTGAGGCAGAAGGATCAACAGGAGTTTGAGGCCAGCCTAATCTACATAGCAAGTGCCAGGACAGCCTGGGCTATACAGAGAGACCCTGTCTCAACACACACACACACACACACACACACACACACACACACACACGTGCAGGAACACACACGAGTCAAAGGCACATCAATTATCCTTTCAGGGGATGCCTGATAAAGCATTTGGCTTCAGAAATTTAAGAAACAAATGAGATGGCACTTAACCCTGAGCATCATGCTCACTTTTAGATTCAACAAGCCCAAGTTATGTACCACTGTGAACAGACAGGATTCATTAAGGCATACTCATACTACATCTTTGTATTAACTTCTTTTTACAATTTCTCTGCCCAAGGCAATAAAGTGTGGAAGTGAGAACCATACACAGAGGCACTTACGTTTGAGGGGTATGAAGGCCTTGTTTATTGAGGTCCTGGGATCTTAACTCCTGCATAGAGAGGCGACCAGCACCACCGGTGGAAACTGAACTGCGCTTCATGTTTATGACCTACATTCATGAATTTCAAAATTAGAAAACTCTTCCAGATGTAGATAACACATTGTTGTTGTTGTTGTTAGGTGCCTTCGAGTCGGTATCCAACTCAT
Organism: Pedetes capensis; assembly: GCA_007922755.1. NCBI lineage: Eukaryota > Metazoa > Chordata > Mammalia > Rodentia > Pedetidae > Pedetes > Pedetes capensis. The sequence goes on along the minus strand of VMDO01020173.1, from coordinate 12,994 downwards.
AGCGACCCTCTGTACAACAGGGGAAACACTATTGTCAGTGCTTCTCTGCTGTTCATAGGGTTTTCAATGGCAGATTGATTTTTGGGAGGGGGTTGCCAGGTCCTTCTCCCAAGCCTACAGCTTCTGGTTTTCCCAGGCGGTCTCCCATCCAGGTACTAACCAGGCCTGACCCTGCTTAGCTTCTGAGATCTGATGGGATTGGATGCCACAGGGCTATGGCTGCAGGCAGATAACACATTAGGCAACAATTATTTTTATCCTCGAATAGAATAACAGCTAAATTTCATCATTTCCTCAAGGTATTCTTTTCACTGCGCTATCTTCACTTGCTCATGTACCTTCAAAAGGGTATCTGTGGTAGCAAAACTTGAATATTAACCCTGACCACCCCACTGCTATTGCCTGTGTTTATTTCAACGGAAAGTCAGAGGCTGCCTGAGAATTCCCTCAAGTTCCCTTACCCCTCAAAACGTTTTCTTTCCTTTAGTTTTAAAGAAGGGTGCTACTCTGTTCTCTATTTCTAATGTCAATCTCTCTTGCTTTATGCTTAACCCATCGTTTCTTAGTTTATGTTTAACTTACTCTCTTTCTGCCTGCAGCCATAACACTGTGGCATCCGATCCTGTCAGATCTCAGAAGCTAAGCAGGGTCGGGCTAGTTTAGTACCTGGGTGGGAGACTACCTGGGAGCACCATGTGCTATAGGGTTGGGAGAAGGACCCAGCAACTCACTTCCAACAAACAATCAGGCATCAAAAACCCTAGGAATAGCAGAGAAGCACTAACAATACTGTTTCACCTGTTGTACGTAGGGTCACTATAAGTCTGACACCAATACCTAACAACTCTCCTTCTGGTTCCAAACTCTCCTCCAACAAGCATAAACTATATGGTCCACAAAATGGTGTATAGGCTACTTCTATTTTCAAAAACACAATAACATCTAATTCCTTTGACATCTACTTGAAAGGTTGTCCTATAGGATATCAGGACTGACAAATCTTTTGATCCTGTCCATCTCTGTGACATAAGACACTCTCCACTCAGCCTTCTCAGGAAAGTGGACATCTGTGGCTATCCTTTTAGTTCTCTGGGCACTCCTTAGTCTTTTACACCAAATACACTCTTTCCTTCTTGGTTTCTTTCTTTCATTTAGTTTTGGGTGAGCTAGGGATGTAACTCAGGGCCTTGCTATAGGTAAGTATTCTACCACTGAACCATGTCCCAGCCCTCTTTCTTGGTTTTGGCTGCTTTCTTCTCCTTCAATGTACGCTTGTTCATTTGTTCAACTTTTCCACTCTCCCTTCTTTATCTGCTCCCAATCTGCACTTACAATTTACTCTCAAGAGTCAAGATAAGACTTCCAGGCCTACTCCGTACCCGGCCAGTAAGTTGATGCACTGGGATACAAACGCAACACACCAATAAGTGCCTGTCTCCTGCTTCCCTTCCCACTCTTTCCCCCTTAACTCTCCACCAGTGTCTCCTAGGCCCTTCCCTTCTCCTTTGAGAAATCACTGCCAACAGAAATTTACTGGACTCCGTGCAAGCGGCGCCTAGCAGATGCATCCCTAGGCTTCTCAAGACCACCAACTCTAACACTTTGCCCCTCACGATCACTTTCTCCCTCCAGATCACTTTTGCATTAACAAAGTTAACCCAATGTCATTAGTTACCTTTCTTTCAACTTCCTGATGAGATCAGCGAGGGGCTGAATCGCAGTAAGCTACACAACTACCCGTTAGATATGACAGAAGCCGCCAAAACAAAAGCTTCCACCTTCTCCAGCCAAGGCGGTTTGAATTTTAAAAATCTCCGCTGAAGCTTACGTCATCACGCATGACGTAGCACGCGCGCGCAACTCTTACGCGCGGTACCTTGTCGCCGGCTTCCTGCGCTGTTTTGCGCTCCTTTGCCACGCGGGCACACTTGTGTCTCTTTGCCAGTGTAAGCGTCCCGTGCGAAGTCTGACCTGATATTTAAAGTTGGCGCGTTAGACCCTAGGGTTCTGCGTCGCCGAGGAATGGCTTGAGAACTCCAAGCAGCCCTGGAAACGATTTTCCGTACAGCAATATGGCGGCGCCCTTTGACCCTTAGAACAAAATTTCTTTTTTCCTGAAAGGTATGTGGTTTTGACCACTGTTTAGAAGAATGCGGTTTTCAAGATGGGAATCTGAGAAGGCAGTATGCACTTTTCTGACCAAGAAGCGGTAAGAGAAGAGGTAGTTGCTTTTGAGGGTGGGTGCAATCGGCTGCAAAGCTGGAATGGCTGTGTCCGCCATCACAGCTAGGGCTGGCGATTTGACTGCTCGCGTTGGTCTCAAGGTCCTCTAGTGGTGGGTTGCCTTCAAGAAACAAGGGCTTGGCGGTTAGCGAAGGGGTGAAAGTGAAGCAGAGAAGTATGACAAAGCTGCACTAAGTGTGAGTAGGTTCCGTTGGTAGTAATAAGGCGTCCTCGCCTCCCTGAGTGTGAAACCAGAAACAGGCATCGATTGCCCAGTACCTGGAAAATGGTGGATCTCTCACCGAAAGTTGGGACTTGTGTCATTAAGTAGAATTGCAGTGTTGGGGCAAGTAGCTTTCTTGTCTGAGGTTCAGTTTTTCCATCAAAATTTCTAGATCTTACTAGCCATTGTAAGGTCTTCTCACCTAACATGATGATCATGAGGTGGGGACTGAGGATCACCATGATCACTGTCACCAATTGCAGCAATTAAAGTTTACGCAAACAATTGGGATGTGTCAGGCATTGTGCATATTTCATGTGGATTATCTCATTTAATTCTGTAAACTGAGATGCCATAAAAAAGACAGTGTTGAAGCTCGAGATTAACTAACTTGTCCATGGTCATCTTGCTAATACACGGAGTTAGAAATTTGAATTATTATTAACTGTGCTTTTAATAGCTTATTTCTTATTCTCTTCTCTCTTAAATTCTCCATAACATTAGACTTAGAAAGCTATATCCAGAACTGTAAACCATCTTTTGAAAAAATAAGGAAGTTCTGAAAAACCCAGTTACTTGAGGACTGTAGCTCATACTGATTACAAATCTGGATTCATAACCTTGGAGTTTTCCTAGTGTTTAGTGCTTTTGATGTGCTGTTAAAATTACATTTGGTCAGACTAGAACAATATTGTAACCCTGTTACTCCACTGATAGGGAAATGGTACTGGAGAATGGACTGATTTAATGTGGCAATAAGAGCTGACCTACTAAAAGCATTTTTTAAATTAATTAATTAATTAGTACAAGGGCATTGAACCCAGCGCCTTGCACATGCTAGGCAAATGCTCTACTTCACTCTTCCAAAAATTTTTTTATTCTGAGACAGAGTCTCAGTAAATTGATCAGGCTGCCTCTGGCCTCCAACTTGTGATCCTCTTGCCTCCTAAGTCACTCAAGATTATAGGCATGGGCCACTATGCCCAGCAACTTTTCTTAAAATTCTGTGACCCTCTCTAGATAGGTTTATCTCCTTAAAAAGGATGAATTCACACAGGTAATGTACTGTACTTTGATTTGACAGGATATTTTCACCTTTTAAAGATTCAGTGACTTCTATACTTGGAGAATGTGACTTAAACAGGAAGTTGTGGATGGTGAAAGAAAATAAGAGAAGGATCAAACTGAGATTCCAAGTAACATTAGACTAAAACCCTCTTTGGCCAAGTTGGCTGAAAAATTTACGTGATCAACTGTGAAATTAAAAGAAGTTTATATTAAAACATTGCATTTTTCCTTAAAGCTCGTACATATATATTAACATATCATGAATGCTAAATTCATATCCAGGTTAAATACTTACATATGATATCTGTGTGTATGAAGTATATGTTTGTTGAAATACAGGACATTTAAGAACTTGATCTTCAAAGTTGGGTTTATTTTCCCCTGTTCACAGTACTTGGGGGATTGAACCCAGGGCTTTTCACATACTTTGCAAGTGCTCTACCACTGGGATGCAGCCTCAGCACCTTTTTTTATTTTTTGTCTTGACTCAGAATCACACTAAGTTGTGCAATCTGCCACTGGCCTTGAACTCGTGAATCTCCTGCCTCCACTTCCCAAGTTGCTAGGATTATACATGTGCATCACTGAACCTGGCCTGGGTTTACTTCTTCCAAAGACTTTTTTTTTAAAAGGAAGAGAATGTCTGTGGTACACCAGTTGCCACCTGGGTGGTTATTAGATCATCTTTCTTTCATTAACAAGATAAACTATGAACTTCACCAGCATCATGAGCCTTGTTGCAGTAAAAATGAGCCCGTTTCTTCTGTCCACTTTGATTCTGTGTCTTCTTTTGGAGCCTCTGCTACATTTATTGCTTCTGACTCTACCGATAAGCCAGCGAATGAGGATGGAGGAAATTGTGAATTGTTCATACAAAAATATGTTTTTCGATCTGAACTATTTAATGTCACTAAGCCTCATATACCTGCAGCTGTTCATAAGGAGTACCATCAAAGTAATGAAAAAGAAGATCTAGTGAATGATATTAAAGAACAAATCTCCATTCCTATTATTGGGAAGGTAGAAAATTTTAAGAAATATTTATTCTTCTACATAAAACAATTTTTTTCATTCTAGTATCTCAAATATTTTGTGATTTATTATGTACAAAGAAGAATCAAAGCAGAAGGAGGCTTCATCATATCCAGAGTAATTTTTAACTCGTCTAACATTCTACCATTTTACAACCAATTGCATATTTCAAAAGTAAGCAAAACTGGCTTTGAAGGGAATTTTATATAAATGAAACAAAGCCATATAACAACAAAAGCCCTTTCTGCTTTGCCATTTATGTTAGTTCTGAATGTTTTAACACCTGTTTATGCTTAAAAACCATCTTTCTCTGCAAAATTCCAAAGTAGTAACTGGGTTTTGGGAGATAGAGACCTATCTTATGGGGATGAATTTATGTAATAAAAGTTTGTAAGAAGGGTGATATTTTTGAAAGGTTTCTAGTGATGAATGTAGAAAACTGCTGTGGGAAATGTATGAGTTTGAAAAGTATATATATTTGAATATGTATACTTGTGCATTCTTTTAAAAATTTGAGAATGCTATACAGGATAAAATTGCTTATGCTTTAATACTTTTGTTTATTTCAGGAGTTCAGAAGTGAGTATATAAAGTCCATTTCAGATAAATTTATGTTAGCCTACAGCCATACCACCCTGGCTTCTGATCCTGTCAAATCTTGGAAGCTAAGCAGGGTCGTGCCTGGTTAGTACTTGGATGAGAGACTGTTTGAAATACCAGGTACTCTGGCTTGGGAGAAGGATCTGGCAGCCCACTCCCAAAAAATAATTAGCCATTGAAAATCATATGACTAGCAGGGAAGCACTGACAATAGTGCCAGGCATGGTACAGTGTCAGGGAGTGTTTCATCTGTTATATGTAGGATAGTTGTGAGTCAGACCTGACTCAGTGGCACCTAACAACAGCATATCAGCATTGCCTTGTAAGTGATAAGAATAACACTGATTATTTACCCAACCATCGTTTGAACTCTTCCTAGGTGCTTTTATATGTAGAGTGTGAAACAAGATAAACACAATACCTGCCCTCATGTCCCTTATAATTGGAAGAGAAGTAAGAAAGCATGTTGAGAATTAGAATCAGGAAGTAATGGAGGTAACTCATTACATTATTATTTGTATCTGAAATAGAATTTTTAATATTTTTGTGATTTTTTTCTTGTACATATATACATTTTTTCATTTCAATAACTATGTATTGACCATTGATATATTAGACAGAGAAAAAACATGTAGTATTGTCTAAGATCTCATCAAAATAAAATGTAAGTAATATATCCTTACTATTACTTATTCAGACTGAGGTTTAGCTCAGTTGGTAGAGTATTGCTACACCCTCCCTGAGGTTCCATCCCCAGCCCCACAAAAACTGGAGAAAGATGTGGCACTCCACTCCTGAAACAACCCTGAAACAATCAGCCATTGAAAACTCTATGATGGTTGCCATGAATTGGACCCTACTCTATGGCACATTAGGGCAACAACATTAGTAGTTCAGACAAGTAAGCATTTGTAAAGGACTCTGGAGAATAAATATTTTTAATTATTAGTCCCTTATGTTAGGTAAATTTGTCATTTTAGCGTGGAAAACATAGATGAACATATGTAATGAGTGTTATGCTGACAGTCTCTTATTTCTGATATACTAAAGCAAATTATATAATTAGCCTACAAACATTTATTTATTCAGCCAACATTTATTTTAGCCTGCTAGGAGTTTGATACCACATAAGTGCTAGGGTTTGAGCAATAAAAGGTACAAAAAAAGTAAAAAAAAAAAAGTAAAAAAGTACTGTTCTATGTGGCATGATTTTATATATCCTTTTGTATGCAGTTGCTAGATATAGAATATTATTAATACTGATTTATACTTAACCCTCACATCAATCATAAAGAGCTTTTAAAAGAATAGTGAAATTTTCTTAGATAGTGAAATTTCCTTGGATAACCTATGGATAATTACTCTTTTTAGAAATGAAGTTGAGAATAATTGTGTCACATATATCAACTGATGCAACACTGGTAACTGTTTAGGCAGAATCATAGTTCCCTTCTATTCTGTGGTTGCTCGTGCTATACCGTATTATTTGGAACTGTTGTGGGGTGGTGGTGATTGTAGGGTGCTGTTGAGTCGGGTCTGACTTGATAGTGACCCCATGTACAACTAAACAAAACACTCCCTGACACTGTAGCATGCCTGGCACTATTGTCAGTGCTCCTCTGTTATTTATAGGGTTTTCAATGGTGGATTGTTTTGGAAGTGGATTGCCAGGTCCTTCTCCCTAGTCTGTAGCACCTTGTATTCCCAGGTAGTCTCCAATCCAAAGACTAACCAGGCTGCCTAGGCTTAGCTTCCTAGATCAGACAGGATAAAATTCCAGGGTGCTATGGCTGCAGACCATTTGGAACTAGGTCTTGTTAATATCAGGTAAATCTAGACCTTTTATCACTCATATTCTGTTTTGTTGTATCTACTTATTTACTTATTTTTGCTTTGAAGAAAGTTACCTACTTAGTTTGTACTCTGCACTGATTTTGACCTCAGTGGAAATTATTACTTCTTAAAGACTGAGATACATAATATAGAAAGTGTGATGCATAAAAAAATGATTAGTTTTCAAAATGTCAATGTTGTCATAGATGGCAACATAACTTTTCCCCTGTAACTTATCTACCCTTTAGAAGCGTAAAAGATGTGCTGTTTTCAATCAAGGTGAATTGGATGCTATGGAATACCATGCAAAGGTAGGTGTAAAATGTCTGTTGATCACATGGGAAAATTAATATGAAGTAGAAAAAAATAATGGACAACATAAAGATCTTAAAAACATCAAGCAATCATTTTAATCAGAGTTAGAATTTAATGATTTATTAACTTTTAAAGTAATGAATGATTTAAACTGGTTTTTGTTGACACTTCTTGTGCCCCTATTAGCTTAAATATTTGACATAAATAAACTCGTGGTACATTGGTTAAGTGTAGAGATGTTAGAAGTCATAAAGCCAGGCTGACCAGGTACCTCAGTTGTAGAGAGCTGCTCATGTGTGAGACCCTGGGTTTGATCCCCAGCACCAGCCCTCCCCACACATTGTTATAGAAGCTTATTTTCCATAGTGAAAATAATATACAAAGATAGTGGCAGAAGAAAGCATGTATAATGTTAAGAATATATTTCTAGAACTTAGAGATAAAAAAGATCCAGGAGTTAAAAGAAATGAGAGGAAATGGTACACAAATATTTTAAGCATAAGTCTCTTTGTAGCACTTTGATTGAAATGGAAAAGTTGGGGTTGGAATTTGGGTTAGAAGGGATGACAATTTCTGTGTTGGACATGTTGAAGTAATATGATGGTAGGATACTGGATCTCTTTCTTTCTCCCTCCCCCTCCTCATTCCTCTCTCTCCACCCCTTGGAGATATTGTCTAACTGTATTGTCCAGGCTATCCTCATACTCACAGGTTCAAGTAATCTTCCTGCCTCACTCTCCTGAGTGGTTGGGACTACAGAGGTATGCTACCATGCCTGGTATTTCTCTCTCTCCCATTTAAGAAAATGTGACTGAATGTGTATGATATAAAATTCACCATTTTAGCTATTGGGTGACCATTCTGTGGTGTTAAGTACATTCCCAATGTTCTGCCATCCTCACTCCTGTCCATTTCTGGAATTTTTTCATAATCCTAAAATGAAACTCTGTAGTCATAAAACAGTAACTCCCCATTCCCCTTTTACCCTAGCCCCTAGTTACCTCTATTCTGCTTTCTGTCTTGTTATCAGTTTGGTTGTTTTAGGTATCTCTTATAAGTGGAAATATATAATCCTTGTACTTTTACATCTACCTGCATCTGTACCACTGTGGCATCTGGTCCCGTCAGATCTTGGAAGCTAAACAGGGTCAGGCCTGGCTAGTACTTGGATGGGAGACCACTTGGGAACACCAGGTACTGTAGGCTTAGGAGAAGGACCCGGCAACCCACTCCCAAAAATCAATCCACCATTGAAAACCCTATGAATAGCAGAGAAGCACTGACAATAGGGTTTCACCTGTTGTACGTATGGTCACTGTGATTTGGACACTGACTCGATAGCACCTAACAACAACAACAACAACTTTTGCATCTGGTTTATTTCACTTAGTGTTATGCCTTCAGGCCTCATCCATGTTGTAGCACATATCAGAGTCTTTCTTTTTTAAGGCTGAGTAATAGTTCATTGTATGTAAATTCCACATTTTGTTTATCCATACATTTGTTCTTGGACATATGGATTGTTTCTACCATTTGGCTTTTGTGAATTACATGACTGTAAACATTGGTATACAAATATGTTTTTGAGACTTTGTTTTCATTTCTTTTGGGTTTAAATCCAGGAGTGGAGTTACTGGATCATATAGTAACTTTGTGTTTAGCAGGTTTTTTCTTTGATACCATTCCTCACTGTGCAGCTGAGGGTGGCCTTCAACTAGTGATCTTCCTGCCCCATCCTTCTGAGGTCTGAGAATACAGGACCACATCTTCCATATGTTTAACTTTTTTGAGGAACCACCAAACTGTTTTTCATAGTAACTGTATCATTTCACATCCCTACCAGGAAAGCACAAGGGTTTTAATTTCTGTATATCTTTACCAATATTTCTCTTCTTTTTTTTATGTTACCTATCCTAATAGATTGCCTGCAGCTGTAGCCCTGTGGCATCTGATCCCGTCAGATCTCGGAAATTAAGCAGGGTCAGGCCTGGTTAGTACCTGGATGGGAGACCGCCTGGGAACACCAGAAGCTGTAGGCTTGGGAGAAGGACCTGGCAACCCCCTCCCAAAAATCAATCTGCCATTGAAAACCCTATGAACAGCAGAGAAGCACTGACAGTAGTGTTTCCCCTGTTGTACAGAGGGTCGCTATGAGTCGGATACCGACTCGAGGGCACCTAACAACAACAACAATCCTAATAGATATGAAGTGGCAGCTCATTGTGGTTTTCATAAAGATATTGTATTTTAAAGGTAGTGGAGGTGACTGAAAACAGAGATGTTAAATCCTTCAATACCAAAAATCTATTGTGTCTGTTAATTTTGGAAATATACCTATTGCCATTTGAGAAATTAAACTGGAGAGATATGCAAAAATCCAGGGCATGATCCAAAAGAAAGATCAATTATTTTAATTCATGATATTAAATGAAATGTATTCATTTTTACATTACTCCTTAATTGAATTAATTCCATTTACTCACACATATTCATTAAGTGCCAACTGTGTGCCAGGCACTGTGGCAGCCCTGGAGTTTCATTAGAGGTTGAAATATATAAAGTCTTTATGATTTCTGAAGGAACACAGACAGTTAAACTAAACTACTATATTACATAGCCTGCAGCCGTAGCACTGTGGGGTCCAATATTGTCAGATCTCGGAAGTTAATCAGGGTCGGGCCTAGTTAGTGCTTGGATAGGAGATTGCCTGGGAACACAAGGTGCTGTAGGCTTGGGAGAAGGACCTGGCAACCCACTCCCAAAAAACAATCAGCCATTGAAAACCCTATGAATAGCAGAGAAGCACTGACAATAGTGTTTCTCCAATAGTACATAGGATCACTATGAGTTAGACACCAACTTGACAGCACCTAACAACAACACTACATTAGGTAAAAAGCACTGTGTGTCATGGAAGGATTCTAAGATACTACTTTGGTACACAGACAATGTCCAATCCAGACTTGAAGATAGGGTGTCAAGGATTGTTTTATAGAGGCAATAATTTAGTTTAAGCTGAGTCCTTTCAAGGGACATTAGCCATAGGAAAATGCTCTAGGCTTAGAGAGTAAAGCGTTAGCTAAAGTTCAAAAGCAAGATAGAATAAGGCTTGTTGAAAGAACTGAGAATGGTTGGGGATGGCTGGACTGTGGAATATGAAGCCTAGTTAGTTAGGACAAGAGGAGATTTAAGTCTATAGCTAGGTTTGTTGTTGTTTTTGTTGTTTCCCCCACTGCTGAGGCAAAACCCTTTTGAGTAGTCTGCCTGATGCCCTGTGAATTATGAAGTTTTCCATTTTGACCAGTGGGAGCAAAGACTAACCCCAGGCCCACGTAAACTCTGGGGATTGTACTCTCTGATCAGTTCATCTGGTTCTTTCCCCAACTTTAGTTAGTTTCGTTGTGTGCATGTACTGACGACTACCCAGCTGGAGACTTGAGCAGACCCTTTGCAGTGCTCAAGAGCTCTCTTTCTTCTCTGATACTCTGCCCTCAAACTCTAGCTGCCTTGGTCTTCCTACACTCCAGTTCAACTCAGAGACTGCTGGGTTCTGCGTGGTTCTCTGTCCCTACACTCCTGCCTAAAGCTTTATCCAGGCATTTGATTAGAGCAGCTCTGTGTTCCCTGCTTAGGTACTACTGTGTGACATCCAAAGTCTGAAAGTCCCTCGCCCTTTTATTTTCCTTTAAACAGATTTTACACATTTTTTAAAAAGTAATTATAGGTGAAAGGGTAAATCTGATCCTTGAAACTCTATTTGGTCTAGAATTAAACTCAGTTTTTATTTTTATAATTATTATAGTTGTATTTTGGCAGAACTCTATGTGTTCACTTCTTTTACTCAAGTTACTCTTTTTCTTTTTTTACAATTTAAGCTGTATTTTATAAAATCAAAGATATGTTTATTTTAGAACTAGATCACTAGAAACATCTAAGATTAAATGTTGTGGTTTAAACCTAATTCTTTTCATAGACTGAACATTCCATTTTCTTCTAAAAACATCAGATTATTGAATTCATCTACATTTTAAGGACATGTTTTCATATATGTATTGTCAGGTTATTTAACTATCTGTAAGTTTATGAGATTTGTTTTATTCTATAGTTAAGAACCAACAGTTCAAAATTATACTCATAGATTCTTATTTTCTCACTGTGTTGTTGTTGTGAGGTACCATTGAGTCGTGTCCTATTCATAGTGATCCTCATAGAGTTTTCAGTGGCTGATGGTTTCAGGATTGATTTGGGAGTGGATTACCATGTCCTTCTCCCATTTTTGCAACGCTGGGGATCAAACCTAGGGCTTCTGAGAGTGCAGAGCAGCACTGTACCAACTGAGCTAAACCCCAGCCCATCTCACTATAGTATAAAATTATTTCACTGTAAGCATTGTGAATGTTGATTCTAATATATAAATTCAGATACTCAAGGTACAGTAGGAGTTTCATTATTTAGAAAACAATCTTAATGTCAATGTCTTTTAAAAATGTACTTTAAACAAATTGTCTTGCAGATCAGAGAGCTGATTTTTGATGGATCTTTACAGTTAATCCAAGATGGTCTCAAAAGTGGTTTCCTTTATCCACTTGTTGAAAAACAGAGCAAGTGTAGTGAACCCATTACTTTACCGCTTGATATCTGCAATTTGTCAGGATTATGTGAAATGGCAAAGCATTTGCCTTCTGTGAATGAAATGGAACTCCAGACATTACAATTGATGGAAGATGATATGTCTGTTACAGAGCAGGATTTGTTTTCACGGGTTGTTGAAAACAACTCTAGCTTTTCAAAAATGATTACTTTAATGGGACAGAAATACCTGCTGCCACCAAAAAGCAGATTTCTTCTATCTGACATTTCTTATATGCAACCACTTCTGAACTGTAAGTAATTATTACATTTATTATTAGAAAAATATAATTCTGTGACCATAAAAGTTAAGATATAGTCTGAATTTTGAATGAGAGCCATTTATGATGAGAGAATAAACTCTCTCTCTCTCTTTTGGTGGTGGTATTGGAGATCAAACTCAGGGCCTTATGCATGGTAGGCAGGTGCTCTGCCACTCAACTACATTCCCAACCCAGAATAAACACTTAGCTAAGTGTAGTTTTTTCTTTTAATTTCAGTTTTAAATACTGAGGTTTCTCTCTTTTGTTGTTTCTTTTTCTTTCTTTTATTTCCTTCCTTTCTTTCTTCCTTTCCCTTCGCTTCCTTCCCTCCTTCCTTCCTTTCTCCTCTCCTCTCCTTTTCTTTTCTCTTCTCCTTTTTTCTTTGATAGAGTCTTGCTACATAGCCTAGGCTAACCTCAGACTCAGAATCCTCTGCCTTAGCCACCCTACTGCTGCAATTTCAGGAATATACCACCATGCCCGGCTCCTAACTTTTGCCTTTAAAAATGGTAATTCTTATTATGGACAAAGGGGCAAAAATTATCCCGCAAGAGAACCAATAGTTAGTTCTCTGTACTTTGGAATACAGAATACAATTAACTTTAACCAAAAGACTTTAACTTTTCCTTATAGCAAAGTAGAAACATTTCAGTTATGAATTGTTGTTAGGTGTTGTTGAGTTGGTGTTCAACTCATAGCCACCCTATGTACAACAGGTGAAACACTATTGTAAGGGCTTCTCTGCTATTCATAGGGTTTTCAGTGGCTGAGTGTTTTTTGGGAGTGGGTTGCCGGGTCCTTCTTCCAA
>VMDO01020172.1:0-38078 GCA_007922755.1 Pedetes capensis | reverse complement strand
TGTATACTTAAAATTATGAAACATTGATGAAAGAAATTGAAGATATGTGGATAAATGGAAAGATTTTATGTGACCATGAACTGAAATGATTTATAATGTTAAATATCCAACTACCTTAAGTGATTTACAGATTTAATGTAATCATTATCAAAAATCCCAATGACATTCTTTACAAAATTAGAGAAATCATCTTAAAATTTATATGAAACCACAAAAGAGTTTGAATACCTGAAGCAATCTTAAGGAACAAGAATAAAGTGGGAGGAGTCTTGCTCACCTTGCTTCCCCACTGCTCTTCATAAGCAGTTGTGCTGGTGGGTTCAGGACAAACCGCTCAACCCAGGGGTCTGTGTGCATGTGGAGGGGGGAGCAGTCATCATCCTGGTCACTTGGAGAGGCTCTGGAGGAAAGGGTGACACATTTAAGGACTCCAATTCTGCAGTGGGAATGATTCCCAAACTGCTCTTGGCTCTGAGTGGATACCCAGGGTCCATTTTCACCTGGAACAAGCAGAGCAGTCTGCAGATGAAGAACTTAGAATTTCGAGTCTTTTGTGTGACCAGAAATGTATGAGGATGAAGGGCTATCTACATGTATGATACTGTTCAAGAATCCTTACAACTACCTTCCCTTATAGGGCTTTCAGTGACTGATTGTTTCAGGATTTCCTTGGGAGTAGATTGCTACATTCTTCTCCCATTTTTGCAGTGCTGGGAATTGAACTTGGGACCTCAGAGACTGCAGAGCAGTGCTCTACCAACTGAGCTAAATCCCAGAGCCCAGAGGAGACTAATGAGTCACAAGTATTTCAGAATTTCCCATTTCTTCACCCCAGTGAGACCAGGATCTTGAATAGACTCTGCTGGCTGGGCACAGACTACGTTCACTTCACTGAATTTATTGAACAGTACACAGGCCATGTACAGCAACAGGATCACCATCCATCTCAGCACGTCCCAGGTGGGTTACATGGGATCTATCTACAGGCCTTCTGCACAGGGTGGATTCAGTTTTACAGCCTTATTGGCAAGCAATGCTTGATCTGGAACAGTTCTTGGCTGATCATCATCTCTCCATATCACATGTTAATTACTCCTTAGACCAGTCCCACCTCCTTTTCCCCTCTGTGATAGTTGTACTTGAACAAATTAAAAGTCAAAACTATAGAAACAGAATCTGCTGCCTCGCCATTCCCCAGCCACATTGGAATAGTGAATTGGAGAGTGGGAAACTGAGGAGTGGAGAGTCCAGGCTGCAGATAAGAGTGTCGCGAGCTGATGGTCCACTGAACCTAGGAGAACCAATTAAAAATTAAAATCATTTAGAGTAGGGCTGGTGAACCAGAGTAGAGCCCCACAGATGAGATAACTGAGGAATCACGTTGTACCCAGTAGACCAATCAGAGACTGGGATCTCAGGTATCAAAGGGAATCTGAAGGCAACAAAACTGAATACAGATCCTGCAACAGATCCTTGTCTAGGGTTCTGAAGCTGCAAAATATGGGGAGGAGGAATGAAAATAAAGTGCCAGATATTCATCATCACACAAACTCAAAGGAACAAAAGAGGGCAAAGTTATGCCCACTTTGGTGATACAAAACCTAATTCCCAGACCAAATAATGGGTAAGCAAAGTCAGAAGACTACAAAAAACACAAAGGGGCAAGCTGGATGTGAAGACTCCACTGACCAAAGCATCCCAACAAATACCTCCAATTAATCCCAACTCCTATAGATCTCTGAATTCAAATTCAGAGTTTGGGTTACTAATATGATAAGATAAATCAAAACTGAGTTGTTGAAAAAATCGAAATGGAATGTAAAAACTTCCAGAAATCAAATAATGATGAAAATACACCCTACCAAAACATATGGGATGCAGCAAAGGCAGTTTTAAGAGGTAAGTTTATAGCATTAAGCACCTTTATCAATAAAGTAGAGAAGAGTCAAATAAATGACCTAATGACACATCTTAAGACACTAGAAATTCAACAATAATCAATCCTAAAAACAGCATCCAGAAAGGAATTACCAAGGTAAAGGTACAAGTATCTCAATTAGAATGTAAAAAGACAATTCAAAAATTAATAAGATTAAGAACTGATTCTTTGAAAAGATTAATAAAATAGACACTCCTCTGGCCAATCTCATCAAAAAGAAAAAGGAAAAAGCTAATATAGTAAACATTAGAAATTAAAATTGGACCATAACCACCCAATACAATGAAATACAGAAAATTGTCAGGGATTACTTTGAGAGATTGTATTCCCCAAAATACAAAAATACAGAAGAAATGGATAAATTTATTAACACCTGTGACTTACCAAAACTAACCCCAGAAGACATAAGTGACCTAATTAAGCCCATTACATAGGCTAAAATAGTTTAAAAGGTAATAAAAAGTCTCTCAACAAAAAGAGCCTAGGTCCTTAGGGGTTCACAGGAGAATTTTACCAAAGTTTCAAAGAAGATATAATACCTGTCTTCCTCAAATTATTCTAAAAACTAGAAATGGAGGGAATACTCCCAAACGCATTCTATGAAGCTACCATCACCCTGATACCTAAACCAAGAAAAGGTTGATCTAAGATAGAGAATTATAGACCCATTTCCCTTATGAACATAGATGCAAAAATCCTTAACAAAATCCTGGCAAACCAAATGCAGCAACATATTAAAAAGATTATTCACCATGACCAAGTGGGATTTACTCCATAGATGCAAGGCTGGTTCAACATATGGAAATTAATTAATGTAATCCAACATATCAAAAGACTGGCAAAAAAAAATCACATGATCATCTCAACTGATGCTGAAAAGGCCTTCGATAAAGTGCAACACCTTTTCATGATAAAAACCCTGGTCATGATAGGCATAACAGGCAAATATCTTAACATCATAAAAGCCACCTATGACAGACCTACAGACAAAAGTATATTAAATGGAGAAAAACTAAAACCATTTCCTCTAAGATCTGGAACAAGACAAGGATTTCTGCTCTCTCTTATTCTATTTAACATAGTAATAAAAGTCCTTGCCAGGGCAATCAGACTAGAGAAAGAAATCAAAGGGATACAGATTGACAATGAAGAGGTCAATCTATCATTATTTGCAGATGACATGATATTTTACCTAAAAGACCCCAAAACCTCATCCAGCAAATGTTTAGATCTAATAACCTCCTTCAGCAAAGTGGCAGGATATAAAATTAACACCCCAAAATCAACAGCTTTCCTTTGCACCAACTGTAAGCAGGAAGTGAACAAAATTACAGATATAATACCTTTCAAGATAGCCCACCAGAAAATTAAGTACCTTGGAATCAATCTAACCAAAGACTCTACAGAGCTCTACAAAGAAAATTTCAAAATATTAAAGAAAGAAATATCAGAGGATACTAAAAAATGGAAGGACCTTCCCTGCTCCTGGATCAGGAGAATCAATATAGTAAAAATGACTATCCTACCAAAAGCAATCTATAGATTTAATGCAATCCTCATTAAAATTCTAATGACAGACTTTACGGAAATAGAAAAAAAAATCCAAAAATTCTTATGGAATCATAAAAGACTATGTATAGTCAAAACACTCTTAAGCTGCAAAACTAGTACAAGTGGGATCACAATCCCTGACTTCAAGCTATACTTCAGGGCAGTGGTAGCAAAAACAGCTTGGTACTGGCACAAAAATAGAACTGAAGACCAGTGGAACAGAATAGAAGATACAGAAATATCTCAACACACCTATAGCCACCTGATTTTTGACATAGGAGCAAAGCAAGTAAATTAGAAAAAGGATAGCCTTTTCAATAAATGGTGCTAGGAAACATGGATATCTGCTTGCAGAAAAATGAAAACTGATCTATATCTCTAAATATGCATGTGAGTTAACTCAAAATGGATAAAGGACCTCAACATAAAACCAGAAACTTTAAAATTAATAGAAGATAGGATAGACAATATGCTACAACATATAGGCATAGGAAAGTATTTCCTTAATAGGACTCCATTTGCTCAAGAAACTGCTACAAGAATAGATAAATGGGATCACATGAAATTAAAAAGCATTTGTACAGCAAAGGAAACAATCAACAGAGTCAAGGAAATCCCCACTGGATGGGAAAAAATCTTCACATCCTATTGGATGAGGTCTAATTACCAGAATTTATAAAAAACTCAAGAAAAAAATGCCCAAGAAAACAAATAGCCCAATACACATGTGGGCAAAGGAACTGACAGACAATTCTCAAATGAAGAAGTCTGTAAAGCTATGAAACACATGAAGAAATGCTCAATATCCCTAGCCATTAGGGAAATGCAAATTAAAACAACTCTTAGATTTTATCTTACTCTTGGAAGAATGGCCAAGATCAATAAAACAAATAACAACAAATGCTGGCTAGGTTGCCGAGAAAAGGGAACCCTATTACACTGCTGGTGGAACTGTCAATTAGTCCAACCACTGTGGAAATCAATATGGATGTTTCTTAAAAAGTTAAAAATAGATCTACTGCATGACCCAGCTATAACATCATTGGAAATATACCCAAAGGGAGATGTGTCATCATACCACAGAGACACCTGCATCTCCATGTTCAATGCAGCACTAATCACAATAGCAAGGATATGGAATCAATCAAAGTGCCCATCAACAAAAGAATGGATAAAAAAATTATGGTACATATGCACAATGAAATACTACTCAACAATCAAAAAAAATGAAACAATGTCATTTGTAGCAAAATGGATGGAATTGGAGAAAATTATTTTAAGTGAACAAACACAAGCTCACAAAGAGAAATATCACGTTTTCACTTATATGTGGGAGTTGAATAAAAATTAAAAGAAGGATAAAATCCTATACAGAAATCAGAACATAATAAAAAGCTAAAATCAACTTAGCAGAGAAGGGACAATTTAGGGAGTGGAAATAGGAGGGAAGGATCTAGCAAAAGGAAGAAATGATGGGAGAAGAAAGAAGGGAGAGGAGGAACAAGGAGTGGTAAGGAACGAGAGAGAGGGTGACCTCAAAGTAAACAGTTCAACTTTAATAGTTTGGGAAATAATTATAATAATACCAAAGAATAGTAATAACACAAATGCGCTAGAAAATTCATGGAATATTACTGACAATGTAAAAAGATAGATCACTACAGGAAAAGTTTCAATCTTAAACATAATTGTGATCCAAGTATATATAGAAAAATATTCCCACAAAAAGACATGCAAGTGGAAGAGAAGCCTTTGGTGGGGTGAGACAGAGGGAGGAAGTGCACAAGTGGGTAAGGAGGAACTCATCTGTGCAATGTACAATGAAATGCACATATGGAAACGTCACAGTGAAATGCACATCGGAATGAATCGCATTAAGTTGTAGCTTAAAATTTTTCCAATAAAAAAAGAATAAAGTGGGAGGCATCAGAATCCTGACTTCAAATACATCACAATGCTATGGTAGTCATATAATTTGTTACTAGAGCAAAAGCAGACACATAGGTCAGTGAAACTGAATAGAGAGCCCAGAAATAAGTCCATACATCTATAGTTCACTAATCTGCAGCAACATTACTTGGAATAGTCAACAGGGAAAGGATATTCTCTTCAATAAATACTATTGAAGATAAACGTATATTGACCTGTAAAAATAAAATCTAATCCTATCTCATATTATCAAATATATCAAAATTGATTAATACTTAAATTAAGACTCATAACAATATAATTTCTTGAAAAAATTAGGGTGAAACCTTCTTGACATTGGTGTGAATAATAATTTTTTGGATATAATACCAAAATCAAATACAACAAAAGCCAGAGTAGACATGCAGAATCACACCAAACGAAAACGGTTCTACCCAGCAAAGTAAACAATCAACATACTAAAGAGTCAATCATAAACGTTATAAAACATTAATATCCAAAATATATAAACAAATCATAATACTTAGAAAAATCAAATAATCTAATTTAAAATGTAAAGTGATATATAGATCACTAATAATACCTCATGCAATATAAATGCTATGTATATACTATAGTTTTCATACTAAATTATTTAGAGAACGACAAGAAAAAAGTCTGTCCATGTCAAGTACAGATGCAACTTTTCACAAAATATTTTTCAACACATAGTTGAACCTATAGAAGAACTCGTGGATTTGGAGGGCTGACTGCAATGAAGATAGAATGTATTTGTATGTGAGTTACTTTCAATCTAAACCCAGGGAAATTAGTTGATATTTGAAATATCTTACTCTAGAACCCACCTACCTGAGACATCTATGGAAAATGGCTCAGATATCATTATCTAAACTTGCACAAAAAAGTATAAAAATTACATAATGAAGTTTAGAACAAACATTAATAAAATGACAAGTGTTTATGACATCTGTGTAAGTATGCGTAGGATATAATGGATGTAAGAATGTGTAAGTATGAATGGGAGGTAATGATCTGGTTAACTTAAATCCTTAAGCATTTTGAGCAGCACTTGGGCCTAAAACTCCATTTAATTTAATGAAAGAATCAGCCATCTTACCTCAGGAAGTTACCTGATTCTGCCACAAAAATATTGCTGTATTTAAACTGCGTAGAATTTTTCATGCAAGTGTGTGTTATTGAACTAGAAAGAAAAAGCAAGTATTGTACCAAGCTTAACTTTCAGTGACATCCAGCTTTCTGCAGGATGAGAAATGATTTTATGTATGTTAAAATCTCGTCCATGTATTGCATTGTGTTAAAACACTGCTAGAGATGAGGAAGGAGGGTCACAAGAAGGTGAGCTGGATGTTAACATGAGCAATACACAATGTAATGTATGCGTAGAAATGTCATAATGAGACCCACTAAGTTGCACATTTAAATTATTAATAAAAATATTTAAATAAAATAAAACATTACTAGAAGTAATGGTATGTAAGAAGAGACATGGCACCACCTGTACTCTCAGAATCAGAGACAAAATAAGTCTCATTAAAGAACTGTACTGTTTTTAGGACAAAACTAGCTTAGCTCAGTTTGCAATAGGAAGTTGTTGTTGTTAGGTGTCATCAAGTCAGTGTCTGACACATAGTGATCCTACCTACAACAGTTGAAACATTATGGTCATTGCTTCCCTGCTATTATCCTCTGCCTTATGTTGATTGGAATACAATTAATGTGTTGCCAATAATGGGAGTTTACCTCCACAACATCCTATTTCTGCTCCAGCCTCTCCTCTAGGCTCCATGTCTTCATGCTGACCTGCACCATCAGAGTCACCACTGTCTAGTAACTTACACTTGACTCACTCACTAATCTGACCTGAGGAAAGCGTTCCTATATTGTTTATAATTTCTACTGGAAAACCTCACAAAATATCTGATAAATATTGGTATTTACCAAATATTCATTGAATTACATGGTGTATAGTTTCTTTCAAATTTTAATGTGTGTGTGTGTGTGTGTGTGTGTGTGTGTGTGTGTGTGTGTGTAAGTAAGAGGTAGAGGGTAATAATCATTCCAAATAGTGTACATCTTCTACATCTGATTTTTCTCATGGTTTCCATTCTCTAATATTTATAACTCACTTGATGCTTGAATTATTTTTTTAGCCAATTTCTTGAAAGTTATAAATTGTGTTTTGTAAATAATTGGCATCGATTTCATGATTTCAGCCAATGTAATTAAACTGGAAAGGCTTCACTTCAGTGACACTAATTTGCTGGTCCTGCTTTGACCACTGATAATAATCAGTTTAAGAAAAACACACATTCCTACAGGAAGCTGTAATTTGCCACATTCATCATTTTCTGTCTCCTGTGGAGCATAGTTGCCAGGGTTTCTAAATTAACATGATGAAATTGAAGGCAACTGTAATTACAATAGCCTTATGCCTTCTTCCATCATACTTCATTTACATTATTTCTTTGAACTATAGAGGAAAAAGAAAACCTACTGATCTTCCTGTGTTATTATTTGCTATCAAATTGATTCATTATGTTTCTCTTGTATTCCTAATTATAGTTATCCACCTTCCCCAGTTGTAAAAGTAGAAACAACACATCTTTGGCTCTTTGATATCTTTTATTTCCATACATGGAAGTTGTTTATAGTATGTAGTTTATCAGTTAACAGATAATGAGAAAGGCCTACCACAGGTAAAATATGGTAGTGAACTGGATATTGCTAAGTGAGGTATCTGACACCAAAGAGTTAAACTTCACTTGGGATAGAAGTCATGAATTTAGGGGCAATAATGGGTAAATATAAATATCAAAGAATAGTGGCAATAAAATCTTGAATTTAAAACTTTAAGATCAATTTGGTGGGGGGAGTTGTGGAGAAAACTGGGTTTCAGACAGGGGCTTGATGAATTGGATAAGAGGAGAACAGAGTAGGCAGAGGTGAAAAGTGTTCTGAGGAAAAGGAAAAGTTCAAAAATGAGCCAGGCTTTATGAGGACAGCATTCTAGAATAGAGGGTTTACGTAAGTTCATCATGAGAGATGGAACTGTCCAAGTTTGACTCAGGTACCAAAGCAGAGTAGTGAAAAGTTGAAGACACTGATGGTTTCTGAATAAGAAACTGACTTGTGAAATGAGAGGTTTGATGGAAATTGCCATATCTTCTCTAATCACACTCATTTTTCTAAAGTTCTTTTCTAATGATATCAACATCACTGAGTTACTAGTTACACAAAATAAATTTCACCTAAGTGTACAACTATTTATTTCTAACAAATGTATATACTGTACACTCATATAACAATGAACATTTGTAATATGTCTTACCATCAAACTTCTCCCATGCTCTTTTGTAATCAATCTCCTTCTCCTATTTGACACTGTACATTAGCATGTATTTTATTTATTTTCAAAAAATTTTACACTGTACTTTTCTTATATAAGTCTCAGGCAATATTGATAATTTTTATGCTTAACAAAGACAAAAAATAAATAAAATTTTGATTTCTTAATAGGAAAGGATTGCAAAGTATAGTGTGACTAGAGCCTTAATGCAGTTCTAGAGGTCATAGTGAAAAAATAATGTCCTATGAAATGCTGGTTAAATTTACTTATGTTTTTGTTTTACTTGGATATTAATAAAAGCAACAATATCAAGCATGTAACTACTAAATGACACAAAGGATTGTAAAATGAAAACTGCAATTTTTGTTGTTATTGTTAAGCGCCATCAATTTGGGTCGGACTCATAGTGACTCTCATAGGGTTTTCAATGACTGATTGTTTTGGGATTGCTTCAGGAGTGGACTGCCATATCCTCCTGTTTTTCTGGTGCTGAGGATTGAACCCAGGGCCTCAGAGAGTGCAGAACAGCACTCCACTAACTGAGCTAAACCCCAGCCACACAACTAGTTTTTAAGGATTTGTTCTCATATTTAAAAACTAAAGTATTTTAATCTCAAATATTTGCATAAGACATTTAACAGCTTGTAGGGTTTATATGCTGGGTTTGTATAAAAATGTTTAGCACCATGGTGCTAGAATATTGGATTATGAATGTTTAAAAATTTATTCTTAGTATACGAATTAATTCTTCTACTTCTTAATCTAGTTGGCTTCCTTGAGCACATGATAATATTACTTCTCATAAGACTATATCCCCTATTTGGGGAAATAATTTTTAGGCTTTCTTTTACTTTTAGCATTTAAAAAATGGAGTACTCATTTATAGTTTAGTGAAACTCCTACCATTAACTTAGTTTTTAGTGACTGGAGATTAAATAAGAGGAAGATACTGCCGCGAAAACAAAACTCAATTCAAGCAAATTATGTTTTTCAAAAACTTCTTTTTCCTCAAAGATAGTTATAGAATAACCTACATAAAGTATAATAATGCACATGGAACTCCACCAATCGAAATGTTTTAACAAACATGCAATACTGGAGATACTTACTTGTTTATGCCAAGAGATTTAGAAAACAGCTACCTGGCCAACTGACTCTAAGAGACCCATATTTGTGACTATTCCCAAGAATAGTGATCCAATCAAATTTAGAAATTATTGAACAATTTCATTAATATCACACACAAGTAAAGTTTTGTTAAACATCACTCAAAAGGTGACTGCAGTAGCATATTAACTGGGAACTGCTGAAAACTCAAGTCAGATCCAGAAGAGGGCATGGAACCAGAGACATCATCACTGATGTCACATGGATATTAGCCAAAAGCAGAAAATATCAGAAAGTTGTCTATCTGTGTTTTACTAACTATGCAAAGGTATTGGACTGTGTTGATGGCAACAAATTATGGATAACTTTGGGAAGACTGGGAATACCAGAGCACTTAATTGTACTCATGAAGAATCTGTACATGGACCAGGAGGCATTCAAATAGCACAAGGAAACACTTCCTGGTTTAAAGTCAGGAAGTGTGTGTGTCAAGGCACCATTCTTTGACTTGTTGTTGTTGTTAGGTGCTGTCGAGTCGGTATCTGACTCATAGCGACCCTCTGTACAACAGGGGAAACACTATTGTCAGTGCTTCTCTGCGGTTCATAGGGTTTTCAATGGCAAATTGATTTTTGGGAGGGGGTTGCCAGGTCCTTCTCCCAAGCCTACAGCTTCTGGTTTTCCCAGGCGGTCTCCCATCCAGGTACCAACCAGGCCTGACCCTGCTTAGCTTCCAAGATCTGACAGGATCGGATGCCACAGGGCTATGGCTGCAGGCATTCTTTCACTGTACTCTTCAAACTCTATGCTGAATAAATAATTTGAGAAGCTGGACTTTATGAAGTATAACATGGCATTAGAATTAGAGGGAGACTCATTAACAACTTGCATTATGCAGTTAACACAACTTTGCTTGCTGAAAATGAAGAGGATTTGAAACATTTATTAATGAAGGTCGAAGAATACAGCCTCAATATGGACTGCACCTCAATATTAAGAAAACAAAAATCCTTATAGGTGGGTTGGAAAGCCATTTCATGATAAACGGAAAAAAGATCGAGACTGTCCAAGACTTTGATTTACTTAGTTCTACAAGCAATACCCACGGAAGCAGCAGTCAAGAAATCAAAAGACTCATTTCACTGGGAAAAATGTTGAAATGTAAAGATATCAAATTGAAGACAAAGGTGCACCTGCCTCATGCCATGGTGCTTCCAGTTGCATCATATGCTTGTGAAAGCTGGACATTGAATAAGGGAGACAGGAGAAGAATTGATATTTTTGAGTTATAGTGCTGAGGATGAATATTGAATATACCATGGGCTGTCAAAAGAACCAATAGATATGTCCTAGAAGAAGTACAATTAGAGTGCTCCTCGGAAGCATGAATGGCTGTTGTTGTTGGCTAAACAATATCTTATGTATTTTGTACATGTTGTCAGGAGAAGGACATCATGTTGGGAAAGTAGTGGGTCAATGAAAAAAAAAGGAAGATGCTCAGTTAGGTGGATGGACACAGTGACTGCAACAATTGCCTTAAACATAAAAGTCATCATGTTCTTGGCACAGTATCAGGGAGTGTTTTGTTCTGCTGTGCTTAAGAACACTATGAGTGGTACATGAGTTGACAGTACCTAACAACAATAAGTAGTAGAATGAAACTTGGAAAACAGTTCAAAATGAAAATTTAAGAAGCACAAAGATAACATAAAAACTGCAACCTTAATGTGACTATCAATTTATTCAACAAATATTCATTAATAGTCTCCATCATGCCAGGAGATAATGTACCAGGAGATAATGCACAGAACAAGAAGGAAACCAAACACTTGCTCTCATGAAAGATGTCTTCTTGTTGGAAGAAACAAAGATAAAAAAGTAAAGAATATTTGCAAAACCTCATGATAAGAATGAGGAAGCAATGAGGGAGATAGATGTACTAAGGTATGAAAGGAGATTGATATTGCAATTTTTGAAAGACTTGTTACAGAAGGAGGACTCAGTGTGATGATGATATTTAGACAAAGATCTGAAGGAGATGAGTCAAGGCAGTGTCTGGAGGAAGATTGTTGATGTTGTCACTACGAGTTTGCCTACCATGTTCAATAATGATAGAGGGTAGTAATGTGATTCAATGATAGTAACACTGTCAGGCTTAATCTTAAAATAAAGGGCAATTATCCCTCAGTAAACTTGGGGGATTGGTTCCAGGACCTCTCCTTCCTCTCTGCCAAAACCCCAAGTGGTCACATCACTTAGAGCTTGCACAATCTTCCTGCATACTTTAAGTCATCTCTAGATGATATAAAGTAACTGCTATTGTGGTAAGATGCTATCAAATTGGTGTCCAACTTATAACAACCCTATGTACAATAGGCGAAACAGTATTGTCAGTGCTTCTCTGCTCTTCATAAGGTTTTCAATAGTTGATTGTGTTTTGGGGAGTGGGTTGCTGGGTCCTTCTTCCAAGGCTACAGCACCTAGTGTTCCCAGGTGGTCTCCCATCCAAGTCCTAACAAGGCCCGACCCTGCTTAGCTTCCAAGATCTCATGGGATCGGTAGCCACAGTGGTAAGTCTGCAGGTGTATAATAACTAGTACAACATAATGCTATGTAATGAGTTGAAATGCTGTGTTGTTTAGGAAATATTGATGAAAACAAGAAGTTCTATATAGATTCAGTACAAATACAATTTTTCCTGAGCAGCTTTGATTCATGGTTGTTTAAATCCACAGATATGGAACTGGGGGATATGGAAAGCTGGCTGTATAAATTTTATTTTATTTTATTTAAGTAAATAATTAATTTTTTGTTACTTGGGGACTGAACTCAGGACCTTGCACAAACTTTGCAACTGTTCTACAACTGGGATGCATTCCCAGCCCATTTTAAATTTTTACTTATTTTTCTATTTGGAGACAGGGCTTTGCTAAATTATGCAGGCTGCCTCTGGCCTCAAAGTTGCAACCCTCCTACCTCAGCCTCCTGCTTTGCTGGGATTAGAGGCATGCATCACTGCACCCATTCTCTTAAGGCTTTATTTACTCCATATATAACTCTGTCTTTTTGTTGTTTTTAACCAACTATCTAATTTTTCTCCACATTATTAAAAACAGTGCTTAAGAAAAATTGTTGATAAAAATATTCTTATTGAATACAAAATACACTACTATCCTGGATGTTTCATGACTCACTTAAACATTATTTCTGTTACACATTTATTTTAATTTATCATCAAAAATCATTCCAAATATTACTGTAATGAGCATGCTTACTTAGAGATATAGGCCAATATTTCTGAATATTTGTTTTCTTTAGGGATCAAAATGACAGGTAACTTTGGAATTCAGAATGATTTTTCACTGGGCAAATAAACAATTTCACGTTCTTAGCACATAATAACAATTCTCTGGAAGTCCTACTGTGTACATGAAAAAGAGAGTA
Organism: Pedetes capensis; assembly: GCA_007922755.1. Taxonomy (NCBI): domain Eukaryota; kingdom Metazoa; phylum Chordata; class Mammalia; order Rodentia; family Pedetidae; genus Pedetes; species Pedetes capensis. The sequence continues at coordinate 24,741 of VMDO01020172.1, read as the reverse complement.
AGGAGAGATATTCTTAAAGTTGAAATCGAAATAGGTAATTTTGCCTCAACAAAAAGTGAAATATCACATTTTCTCATTAGTTTAAGCAAATTATTGTTGTTATTAGGTGCCTTGAGTTGGTGTCAGGCTCATAGAAACCCTATGTACAACAGGTGAAACAGTATTGTTAGTGCTTCTCTGCTACTCATAAGGTTTTCAATGGCTGGTTGTTTTTTGAGAGTGGGTTGCTGAGTCCTGCTCCCAAGCCTACAGCGCCTGGTGTTCCCAGGAGGTCTCCCATCCAAGTCCTCACCAGGCTCGACCCTGCTTAGCTTCAGAGATCTGGCAGGATCGGATGCCACAGTGGTATAGCTATAGGCATCTGAGATTATAGAGGTAAAGTAAAGAATTGCCATTAACTAAAAATGTGAACAAGCAGTCATCAAAATATATCCATTAACTATTACCTGTTCAATATGTTGTAAGTGGAGAACAAATGCATATTTAATTTGTGGGATATACTTTTCTTTCCATGTGTTGTATAAGAAAGGAAAGAAGAAAGAGAGAGGGATAGAGGGAAGAAGGAAGGGAGGAAATATTCAATTTGAAAGCAAACTTTAGTAAATAAGTGCCTACAATCTGACTTTTCACATTCACAAAACCCTAAATAGCCTCAAACTCCCATTTTCTTGGCAAAACAGAGGGAAAATCTAATTAAAAATTTGAAACTCATGATAACCACAGGAGACTTGTCAATATAGGCAATATACCATGAATATCACTACGAGTGTGTGAGTTCAAATCTCCTTTCCAGAGCATGTCACTGTCCATAGTTACACCACAGGGTTGAATGCTTGTCTTCAGACCTTGCTTTCCAGCATGCACTTAAAAACTATTCAAGAAGATGCTACTTGGTGAACACCCTAAGTTACAGACTTACAGTAAAGCCCTTAGCAAATTGTCTCTGAAAATGCTGTGAGGTTTAATTTAATAGCAATAGGAACACATGGCAGCTAGGAATTCACAACTTTGGGCTGCCTAACAGTCTGAGTTTCTCTTGGTTTTTTAGAAGGTACTGATTGCATATGGCCACGACCAAAGATTCCAACATCTCTTAAAGTGCCAATGGGATCTAAAGGCAAAAAGCTTTATTTCTTGCTTCTCAATAAAATCGTGGTTATGAGCCTTTCATTTTCCTGGTTACAGCTAAATGGATGTCTCTGTTTCTTCTTCCAAAATAATGTGTGGAAGCCATGACTCAAATTAAAAAATTTGGTGGTGGGCAGAAAGGAAGACTGCTGATGTAATAGTAACAGTAAAGCGTTCATTGGGTTAGAAGAAGAGCAATGGACAATGTGGTTGGTTGGCATGCAGCCTAGATCAGTCCTTCTTGGGTATTAGCATAAAACCTTCTTCATTAAGAAATGATACTTTTACCTTAAAGGCTCATGAAAAATGGATGAAGGTCTTAGGTAGCATCTGGTGGTCAAGCTGTGCAGAATTGCTGAAGATATTTTTCTTTATTTTTGAGCATATCCAGGACCTCACACAAAATCACTGTAACATCAGTTTCCAAAATATTTTCTTTCAAATATTAGTGTATAAAGCCTTAGTAAGGTAGAGCTGAATATTAGGGTCAGATAAATCAGAGCAAAAATTCCAGTTCTGAGCTTTCTTGTAATAGTAATCTACTCCAAGAAATTTGGTTTCATGTGTCTTCATGTTTGATATTAAATTGCTGACATCTACTCTGCTGGGTTGTTGGATTGTATGGGAATGCCTGCGTATAAGAAATTTACCATTCAATGACTGTACATATCAGACATAATAAATGATAACTATTTCTCTTCCTCAATCCGGAAATAATGCCTCAGGAGTTCCCTATCAAATTATCTTCTACAGTGTAGATTTTTAAATTCCACTGTGATGTTATTTAAGATCATTTGAGAAAAGTTTTTGAAACATGTCTTTCCCAGATAGTATACTTAAAAGATTGTGATTCAAGAGATGAGGTATTGAATGCAGTAAGACTCTATCTTTTCCTCAAACTCTTGTGGTGACTATAATGGCCTCTTAAAAACTGTTATGCTTGGTATCTTTAGTCTCTATATAGTTTATTTCCTTTCTATTACAAGACAATAACTTACTGCATCACTCTCAATAACTGAAAAATCCTTTGTAAATTTATCTTATTTCTTTCTGTTCATGCATTTATTATCAACCTTACCACCAGCTCCTGAGTTTTGATTATATGAGTCTAAAACACTCTTGAACTTTTAATTCTAATATTATATTCTAACACAGAAAGGGTATGTAAGTTTGTATTTTTAACCAAAAAAAGCCATATGTATTAAGAGCAAGTGCTTATTATTTAGAAGGAAGATCTGTAAATGAGAGGTATAGAACACTCTTTAAGCATTTAAACCTACAAAGAGAAAAATTTAAAATGATGCTTCTGTAAGCTACTTTCCTGAAATTTTATAATTGAGCCAAAGTGGCTTAAGAAAATGCCCCTTTGCAAGACATATTTCCTTTGGATTTGAAGACAATTTCAAAGAACCACACCAAAAGTAATGATCAATAAATCACCTACCATGCAAGAAAATAAGGAATAACCAAAGATGAGTGATTTTTTCCTTGGTAAGACATGTTTACTGTGTCTCTAGAGTCAAGTTGATAAACTGTGGTATGAAGCAGATGTAGACTGCAAAATATAAATTCAACTAATATAGAGCCAATGAAATTCAATTCACTTAAGAAAGTTTTGAGCCAAGTATTGATTAGCTAGTATGATTTTAAACTTGATCTTTATAGGGATGTGGCCCCAAAATGATCATGCTTGGTAGCAAATCCTTTAATGCATATGTGAATGTGGAGGCAAAGTCAAATCAAAACTGACACTTCCGCTTGGATTTTTGTTTTAAAGAATCAGATCATTGTTAATATCTGGTTAGTCTGACCAAACTCCAAGGGGATCGTTCCTTACTTGCTTATTACTTTATTTCTTCTCTCTTTTTCACCCTCTGTCTTCTCTTTCACGTCTCCAGTCTCTCCGTTCTTTCTTCTTTCTCTCTCTTCTCTCCTTCTGCCCTTCCCCTTCCCCTCTTTGTCATGTTTGCTCCTCTCTCCCTCCCTTCTTTCCTCAGAATTTATAATACACTTGCAGCATATGGTAAACTGAAGATCATGAATTTGTAATTATATAATAATGACAATAAAACATTCTTTATAAGAAGGTTTTGTATGAGCTTTCATTTACTCATTTCAGATTGGCTAAATAGTATTCTCCCTAAAGAATGTTATGGTTTTATTTTTCAGAAAGGGGTAAAATCTACAAGTAAAATAACTACCAGAGTACGGTTCGGTTAAAAATTCATTGTGAGAACATTTTAAATGGACTTTTTAACTTGTAACAATTGCTTTTAAGCACAATGTAATTTTGCAATGCATTGATGTGTTCAAATTTTTTCTTAATTTGTTGACATTTTGTTTTGCCCGCATCTGCCTTATGCTATTCATTCTGCATTATTTTCAAAATTTAGAACAAAAACAGTGAGATGTTTTGTTCTGAACCTAAATTTTGTAAAGATTTAAAAATATGTCATTTCAACTAATAGCACTGAGAAGGATGCTAATCTTTTAATCTCCTTTGGCCTCATTCAGGGAAGATAATGTATTTGTTGAGTGAATATTTGAATGAACAAATCATACAAAATCAAGCAAATAAATAATCTTCATGTTTTAAGAGCATATATGCCTTTCTCTTAATCACATAATATGTTGGATTATGAATATATTAGTAGATGTTCCCAAGCTGTTATACTCTCCTTCTTATTACTACATGGTTCAATATCACTTTATTACCTTTCCCCATTGTCTCAAATTGAGAAATCAGTTCCTTTGGCTATAGACATGTGTCAAATGGTTTTATCATGCTAAATTTGGCTGCATTTAATGCCTATCTTTTTCACACACACGTATCCACCACAGCAGAAGTATTGGTGACTCTATTGTTTATAGCTTTCAATTAAGAAGTGCATATTTCTTGAGAATGCCTCTTCAAAATTCTTGGTGTTTAATTCTATGTAAATGAATGTAAATATTATGCATCAAAGATAGAGAGCTAAAGTACAAAGAAACTTTTTAGGGTAAATTAGAATATTTGTCATAAAATTCTGCATCCACAATATTCTATACCTTCACAATGAGAGATTGGTGAGAATTTGAAAAATATCTGGAAATTTGTACTTTTGTGAAACTGAGCAGATCACATTAATAAAAGTGATATGGGTTGAGCATTCTAAAATCCAAAAACCTGAAATCTAAAATGTTCTGATATTTAAAACTCTTTGCCAACACAATTCCAAAAATAGAAAATTTCACACCTGACCTCATGTGATGGGTCACAGTCAAAACACAGAAATACTAAAAATATTGTATGAAATTACCTTCATTATAGGTACACATGAAACAAATTAATTTTGAGTTTAGACTTGAATCTTAACCACAAGATATGTCATTATGTACATGTTTAAAATCTGAAAAAAGAAACCTGGAATCCAAACCACTTCTAGGCCAAAATGTTTCAGATAGAGAACATTTATATTAGTCAGCTTGTACATCACTGTGGAAAAATACCTGACAGAAACAAACTTGAGGGAACAATGATTTATTGGGGCTCATGGTTAGAGAATTTCAGTTGATAGAGGCAGGGAAGACTTGGCACTTGGGTGATGGTAGGGTCTGTAGCATAGGACCTCACATCATGGCAGTTTGGGAGATGAGAGAGAGTGAGAGCAAGCGAGAGAAAGAGAGAGAGAGAGAAAGAGAGGGAAAGACTGGAACAGAGAGTCCAGGTAAAAACTCTAAAGGCTGCTGCAGTGACTCACCTCTGCAAGCTGGGATGTACTTCACCAAGTACCATAACCTCCCAAGACAGCACCACAGGCTGGGGACCAAACATCTAGACACATGACCTTTATAGGCCATTTCAGGTTCAACTCATAACAACATTGAACCTGCGTATTTCTACTAAATTCAATCACAGATAGAAAGAATATTAGTTACTAATATCAGAAATGTAGATATGAATGCCACTAAAAATACTATAGACTTTAAAATGACGAAATTTTGAAAAACTTGATGCCCATAAGTTTTAAAACATAGATGAAAGAATCAAATTCTTTCAAAATACAGTTCTGTCTGCTGAAACTAAAACAAAAAGAAAAAATAGGTAACACAACTACTGAAGAAATTTAATAAGGAATCTAATATGCCTCCACAAAGAAACCTTTGGTCATAAATTTCCACACAGATTAGTTCTTCAAAATGCTTAAGTTAGGAATAACATAAATATTTCATACTTTTTCCATAACAATTTTTTTCAGAAAGAAAAAGAGGGTATATGTCCCAACTCATTTTATCAGGCCAACATAATCCTGAAAATAAGTCTATGAATATTATACAAAAAGCAAATTACACATTCATGTCCCCTGTGAACAAAGATCAAAATCCTAAAACAAAATAAAATCAAACTGAATCCAATGTTTTCAATACTTCAATAAGATAAATAACTTTTAGCAAAATTAGAGAGACTGAAAGAAAGACACAAAAGTAATGAGAATAAAAGAAAAGGCACAGCAAATTAGCAGTATCAAGAATGAAATAAGGGAGTCACTACAAATCCTACAGATATTAAAATGATAAAATGAAAACCATGGTCAATAAATCCAATAACATATAAAAAACAGAAAATTTTCTTGAATGACACAACTCACTAAAGCTAATACAAATGGAAATAGAAAATCTTAGTCTTATATTCATTAAAGAAATTGAATTTGTGTTTATTTCTCAGTACTAAATGATTGATCCCAAGGTCTCGCACATTCTAGGCAAGTGCTCCACCACTGAACTGCAACTCCAGACCCTTTTTAACTTTTATTTTGAGACAGAGTCTCACTAAGTTGTGCAGGCTGCCTCTGGCCTTGAACCTGAAATCCTCCTGCCTCAGCCTCCTGAGTTTCAAGTTACTGGGATTATAGGCATACATGATAATATCCAGCTTTGAATTTGTACTTTTAAAAATCTGTCACAATAAAAAAATGTCCAGGCATAGTGACTAATATTTTATCAAAAACTTAAAGATATAATAGCCAAACTACACAAACTATTTTAGAAAGGAGAAAAGGTGGTAATCTTTCCTTCTTGTATGAAGTTGGTACTACATTGGGTAGTAAATCAGAGGCAGATATTATATTAGTCATTTTCCCACCATTGTGACAAGATACCCAAGAAAAGAAAAGATTTATGTTGTCTTATAGCTTCAGAGGCTTCAAGGTATGGTCAGATGACTAGTGTTTCTTGGCCCGCTCAGGCAGAACATCATGGGGGAAAGGTGTGGTAAGATGGAGCACCTCACTGGTGGTGGCCACAGCTTAGAGTAAAAGGAAGGGAAAGACATAACCATTCAAGGCACACCTATCAGAGAACTACTTTCTTCTAATTTCCAACTCTAAATAATGTTATTACAATATGAATCCATCAGTGGATTAAAATCCATTGAGGACAGTAGAACCCATATTATCTGGTCAGCTTCCAGAAGCACATCAGCTAAAAACCAAATGTTTAACACATAAGCCTTTGGGACAATATTTCAAATTCAAACAGTAATAGATATCAAGGAAAAAATCATTATTTCTCATTGACATAGACAGAAAATCCATTCAATATACTATTCACATATTGAAATTATTAAAATATATCATTACCAAGTGAAGTTTATGACAAGACTTGAATGTTGATTTTACAAAATAAAATCAATCAACATAATTCACCACATTAACAAAATGAAAGAGCAATATGATAATTTCAAAAGATATCAGAAAGAAGGTAGAAAAGAAAACCTTGTACTTCTCACTAATTAGAAATAGAAAAAAACATCTCTGCATGATAATGGGAATCTCAAAAAAATTGCTGAGAACATAATATAAATAGTGAAATATTGAAATTTTCTCACAAAATATTTGGAAAAATTCAAGGGTCTTTACTTTCTCCCTATAGGTTGGTTGGGAGAAGGATCTGGCAACCCATTCCTAAAACAATCTCAAAAGGATCAGCCATCGAATCACCCTATGAATTACAGAAAAGAACTGACAGTGCCAGGCATGGCACAGTGTCAAGGAGTGTTTCATTTTGTTGTACATAGAGTCACTATGAGTTGGACCCCATTCGACAGCACATAACAACAATTTATGTTGGCATTGTTATTTTGGCAGCAGTATATATTTGGCCATAGTATACCATAATATCTGAAGGAAAACTCCAAACAGCTATTTGTGGCAACTCCTGTCCAGGTGAAGCCCCCACAGCCCCGCCAGGGGTGAGCACGACAGAGAACAGCATCACTCCGGGAGCCCTTCAGGGAGGCAACTCAACTCTATTTCCGTATACAAGCCTTATATGCGTTTCTAAGCAACCAATCAGTAGTCAAAGGGTGATCATCAGCAGAGCATACATCTTCCAATCAGGTTCTATGGCACAGCAAGAATTAGGAGAAGCCACTTTCTGGCTACTTCCAGTGGGAGCTATCTTTGGCTCAGCTTCATAGACTCAAGCCTGGTGAGTCACAGGGAGTCTTAATGGAATCCAGGGTGTGCTTCAGGACTCCAGGTATGCCAGATGGGCCTCAACCCAGGTGGGCTTTGGTCTGTGTGCCCTCCTTTCTCCTGGTGCCCCTAGACACCATCATATTTTCCTCCATTTCCACCACCACCACCATTTCCATCATATTTTCCCCAAAAGCTGTTAACATTTTTAAGTGAATATAATAATATCTCAGATCACAAAGCCAAAGTATAAAAATCTGTGGCAGTTCCAAGTAATAATAATTAACAATGGAGAAAGAAAATTCGAAACACAATGCCAATTACAACATTCAAAAAATAAAATGCTAGCTTAGCAGCAAGGATGATGAAATTTATAATTCAAGATCTCTCTACTGAAAGCATCCAATATTCTAAAATTTCTGATAAAAAATGTGTAAGATCTAAATAAATCCAAAGGTATAAGATGATTGGGATTGGAAGATACAGTATTGTTAGGATGTAAATTAGTTATGAATTGATCTAAGGATTTAATATAATCCTAAACAAAATTTGTGCAGAATTTTTTAGTAGAAAATGATAAATATTCTAAAAGTTGTATGTAAACTGAGATGACCTCAAATAGCTAAAGTAATCTTGAAAGTGAAGGAAAAGGTTGAAGAATTTACTCTGTTTCTAGGACTTACTCTGAAGTTACAGCATTCAAAGTAGGTAAGATAAAGCAGATCAATTAACAAAATCTGTGTCCAGAAATATATCCACATATAACAAATTAAATTAATTTTTATTATAAGACCAAATCAATTTAAGCTGTCCTTTAAAAATGGAATAGCCTATTATAAATAACTGAACTTCAGTCCTAGTTCATAATAAATATAAAATTTAATTTGAAATGAATAATAGACCTAAATGTAAATGCTAGTACATAAGGTTTACAGAAGAAAACTTGAAGACTATCTTCCTGATCCTGAGGTAGATGACTATGTCTTGAAGTAAACATCAAAAGCACTGACTGGAAAGAACAAAATAATAAATTGATTTCATCATTTTTTAAAAAATATGTGCTTATCAATGGAGATTATTAAGAAAATTAACAGGTAAATCACAGACTGGGAAAATATCTATCTTGCATATATCTGACAAGATATTTTTATACAAGATACTAAAGAAATCTTAAAACTCAATAATAAAAGGACAAAGAAACACCCCCAAAATAGATAAAAGACTTGAATAGACATATCACAAAAGGAGAAACACAAATGGCCAATAAGAAATGTTCACTATCAGGGAGATGGAATTTAAAAATATAGTTGTATACTAACATACATGTACTAGGTTGGCTAAAATATAAAAGAACTTATGAACTGTGATACACACACACACACACACACACACACACACACACACACACAGAAGATATTATTCAGTTTCCCAAAACACAAAGTCTTGTTTGCTACAACATGGATGAGCCTGGAGGACATTCTGCTAAGTGAAATAAAGTAGGTGCAGAAAGAAAAGTATTACATGATCTCTCTTAAACGTAGTATAAAAAAAATTCAGATATACAGAGATGGAGCATTAAACAGTGATTGTCAATATGGAGGCTGTGGAGGAATTGGAGAAATGTTAAATCAGATGCTCCAAAGTGGCAGATATGTGGGATGAGAGAGAGAAGTGCTCCAATGTGAACCATGAAGACGATACAGGTAATGAAGTTGTATTTATACAGGATTCATGCTAACTAGTGGATTTCAGCTGCTCTTGCCATGAAAACAAACAAATAAAAATGTAAATCTAGGTGTGATAGTTTGAATCTAAATGTAGCACAAAGGTCATATGTTTGAACATTTGGTCCCCAGATAGTGGCACTGTTTATGGAGGCTGTGGAACTTCAGGAGCTGGAATTCTGGCTTTGCAGAAGCAGCTTTGTGGGAGCAAGTCTTTGGATTTCACTCAGGACCTGTGGGTCCAGATAGCCAAGATGTGAGGTTCTCTACCACAGGCCCTGCCTCCTACCACTGGCACTCCTGTGCCACCACTGCTGATCCTCTAGCCATTAAGTCCTTAAGAAATCTTTTCTCCTCAATATTTATTTGGGTTTGGTTTCTCTGCCACAGTGATGCATTACCTGACTAATACACTGTGTGAGATGATGGGCATGCTAATTTTCATTTCTACAATGACATTCTGAGTATATGTATCTTATAATATCATGTTGTGTAGTTAAGTATCCACAATGACATTTATTTTAGAAAAAGATAAGATCACATGTTAGCAAGGGTACATTGCAACTAGATCTCATCTACATGGTTTTTGAGAGTGCAAAATGTGTAAATTCTTTATAAAATGTTTTGCATATTATTAAAATTTTAAACATACATCCTCAATGTTCTAACAGCTTCACTATTAGTATTTCTTTCAAAGAGAAAAGAAAGCATATTCTAAAACAGAGCTTTGTAAACCTATGCTAACAGCATCTTTATTCATGACAGGCAAACTGGACACAGTCCAAATGACCACCAGTACAGATCTGTGAATAAACTGTTGTACATGAATGCCATGAAATAATAGTCAACATTAAAATTTATGAGCTACTGTTATACACAACATGGGTCAATCTCAAAAACATCATGCTGAGGGAAAGAAGCTAGACAGTAAAGGGTGCATACTTTACAATTTCATTTCAATGAAGTTTTCAAACAAATGAAGTCAGTCTATTGTGGGAATCACAGCACTGGTAGCTTTGAGAGTGGCAGAGGGAGAGAGAATTTCCTGGATGAGGAACTATTCTTTGTCTTAATCAAGGAGACTTAAATAGAAGCATTTATTTCTCAAAGTTGATCAAACTATATACTTAAAATCTACAGATTTCATTCTGTGTAAACGATACCTCAATAAACTTCACATTCGGGGAAGAAGGAGGTTAAGGAGGAAATCACAAAAACACAAATGCTGTGCATACACTTAGACTTTCATATTTCTTTTATTTGAATGCCACTCTATTATGTTTTGTTTTTATTAAAAATAAATTAGATACTTTGCTCTGTTGCGCTTCCTCATTTCCTTGACAATTTCATTTCTTTAAAACAAATGAAAATATGCTGTGATCATAGTGCATGAAAATACAACTCAGAAAATAGAAACTAAGTATTTTAATTGTCATTTAAAATCTTTTGGTACTTCATTTATGGGAATAATTTTTTATTTTGTCCTACATATGGGTTTCACTGCTAACTGAATAAATGTCATTTCCTATCAATATTACATGTTACCTCCAAGATCCCTAGATTTTGGGAACTGAAAATAAAATGTTTCCTTATTGTTCATGAAAATGATATCAAAGTTTCTTTGTTGCTGCCAGTAACATCCTAAATACATTTAACTTTCTAACTTATTTTTCTCGACAAAGAGAAAATAAATCACTTTTCCAAGTAAACATTTCTGATTATTTTAATTCTGTTTTTAAACACTTTGGCTATAAACTCACTCTAATTGAAGCTACCAATGAAAGTTTCATTGAACATATGAAGTGATTTTATAAAACCAGAGTCAAGAGAGAAATACAATCAAATGCATATGACCTGGAAAGTCAGATACTTATGTCAATCTTGCCATGTCTCTCTTCTGCTTCTCTCTACTCACCTACTCAAGTTTTCTTTCCCTATGGACAAGTTTTCTCTGCTTTCTCAGTTTACACTAAGTCCACCATGGCCACCAGTCAACTCTACTTGGTGAATTTTTGGTTTTCAGTCAATATTAGTTATGACTTGGTTCAGATGTTGTACCTCCAGAATTACTAAATATTCGCTTACTTCCACAAAGCCTTCCAATTACCCCAAAAGCATCAGCCTTAGGCTCTATGACATTTCTGCACACATTGGCAAATTCCAGTAAATACTAAAAGGACTTGAGTGTGAACTATTTGAACTGAGGATAACTACCTTGTTGTAAATCATAGCTTATCTGCAACCTCACAAGAATGTGCTCTATTCTTAGCAGAAAATGTTCAAACAAAGAGAGAAATATTGTATAGATAAAGAGAGGAGTTGTGTAATATGCAGAACATGTGAATTTTTACTTACTAATCTTTAGACCTCTCACTTGACAGTCAGTTTGCCGTACTGTGAGAACTGCATGTTGCTGTGCTGCTGAAACCTATGCCACCAGTATTAGATACCAGCAGTCACCCATGGAGGACAGGTTTCAGCTGAACTTTAAGACTAAGAGAAACTAGGGAGAAGGACATGTCATCACATTTCTGAAATAATTAACTATTGAAAACTCTATGAATGGCAGAGAAACACTGTCAGATAAAGTGCCAGAAAATGAGCCCCCCAGGTTGGAAGGCACTCAAAAGACTAAAGGAGAGGAGTTGCCTTCTTATAGTAGGGTTGACCTTAATGATGGGAAAGGAGTGAAGCTCCAGGGACCTACATTTGGTGATGTGGTGTGACTCAAAAGGAGAAGGAACAATTGTGAACATCGATTAATATTTAGAACATGGAATGTACATACTATGAATCTAGGAAAATTAGAAATAGTCAAAAGGGAAATGGAGTGTATAAGCATCACCATTCTAGGCATCAGTGAGCTAAAGTGGACTGGCATGGTCCATTTTGAAACAAATAATCATATAGTCTACTCTGTTGGGAATGACAGACAAAAGAAGTTGCATTCATCATTTAAAAAAAGACATGTCAAGATCTATCCTGAAATAAAGTGCTGTCGGTATTAGAATAATATCCATGCATCTATAAGGAAGTTCAGTTAATATTACTATTATTCAAATTTACACACCCATGAATAGGCCACAAATGAAGAAGTGGAAGATTTTTGTGGGCTTCTATACTCAGAAATTGATCAAACATAAAATCAGGATGCACTGATAGCTGGTGATTAGAATTCAAAAGCTGGAAACAGTGAAGGAGGCTCAGTAGTTGGAAAATATGGCTTCGGTTACAGAAAAGATGCTGGAGATCACATGAGAGAATTTGTCAGACCAACAAATTTTCATTGCAAGTGCATTTTTTCTCTAACATAAATTGTGACTATACAGATGGAATTCACCAGATGAAACACACAGGAATCAAAATCACTATATTTGTGGAAAGAGATGATGTAAAAGCTCAATATCAGAAGTTTGAACAAGACCAGGTGCTGAATGGATCAGATCATCAGACGCTCATATGCAGATTCATACTAAAATTGAAGAAAATTAGAACAAGTTTACAAAAGCCAAGGTATAACCTTGAGTTTATCCCACTTGAGTTCAGAGATAATCTCAAGAGAAGATTTGATGCACCAGATATTAATAATTGAAGACCAGATGAATTGTGGAATGACATCAAAAATATCATTCATAAAGGAAGTACAAGTTTATTAAAAAGACAAGAAAAAAAGAAAGGACCAAATTACATGTCAAAAGAGACTCTGAAACATGCCTTTGGACAACAAGCACCTAAAGGAAAAGGAAGACATGACAAAGTTAAAGAACTAAAAAGAAGATTCCAAAAGACTGCACAAGAGGACAAAATCAAATATTATAACAACATGTGCTAAGAGCTGGAGATAGAAAACCAGAAGGAAAGAACACACTGTTTTTCTCAAGCTTAAAAGAATAGAAAAAAATTCAAGCCTTTAATGTTAATAGTGTAGGATTCTATGTGGAAAAGATTAAATGATGCAGGAAACATCAAAAGAAGATGTAAAGGAATACATAGAGTCATTATACCAGAAAGAATTGGTGGACAACCAACCATTTAAAGAAGTTGCATATGACCAGGAATGAGTGGTACTTAAGGACAAAGTGGAAGCTGACTCGAAGGAATTGACAAAACACATGACTGCAGGAAATGATGGAATACAAATTGAGATTTTTCCACAAACAAGTGCTAACTTGTTTATTCCAAGAGATTTGGAAAACAGTTACCTGGCCAACTGACTGGAAGAGAACCATATTTGTGCCTATTCTCAAAGAGGGAAATTATGGAATGATATAATTAATATCACATTGAAGTAAAATTTTGGTAAAGATAATTCAAAAGTGACTGCAGCAGCTTATTAACAGGGAATTGCCAGAAAATCAAGCTGAATTCAGAAGAGAGTATGGGACTAGGGACATCATTGCTGATGTTAGAAGGATATTAGCTAAAGGCAGAAAATACCAGAAAGATGTCTGTCTTATTTTATTGACTATGCAAAGGCATTTGACTGTGTGGGTCACAACAAATTATGGATAACATTGCACGAATGGGCATACTAGAGCACTTAATTGTACTCATGAGGAATCTGTACATGGACGAGTCATTTGAACTGAGCAAGATAACACTTCATGGTTTAAAGTTAGGAAAGGTGTGCCTCAGGGTTGTATCCTTCCACCATAAGTCTTCAATCTCTATGCTGAGCAAATAATCTGAGAAGCTGGACTTTATGAAGAAGAATGAAGCATCAGGATTGGAGGAAGATTCACTTAAAAAACCTTCATTACTCAGATGACACATTCTGCTTATTGTAATTGAAGAGGATTTGAAACCCTTACATTTACTATGGATTGCCCCTCAACTTCAGGACAACAAAAATCCTTACAACTGTGTTAGAAAGAAACTTTATGATAAATAAAGAAAAGATGAGGTTTTCCAAGACTTTACTTGGTTCTCCAATCAACACACATGGAAGCAGCAGTTAAGAAATCAAAAGACACATTGCATTGGGAAATCGTTTTGGAAAAGACCTCTCTAAAGTGTTGAAAAGGAAAGATGTCACATTGAAGATGAAGGTGCACCTGAATCATGCCATGTTATTTTCAGTCACATAATATGGTTGTGAAAGCTGGATGTTGAATAAGGGAGACAGGAGAATAATTGGTGCTTTTGAATTATGGTGCTAGAGATGACTATTGAATACACTTTGGACCCCCAACAGAATCAATAGATCTATCCTAGAAGAAGTGCAACCAGAATGCTTCTTAGAAGCAAGGATGGCTAGACTATGTCTTACATATTTTGGACATGTTGTCAGGAGAGACCAGTCCCTGGAGAAGGACATTATGTTTGGGAGAGTGGCAAACACCAAAAAAAAAAAAAAAAGGAAGACCCTCAATGAGATAGATTGACACAGTTTCTACCACCATGGGGTTGAACAAGGGGCTTACACATTAAAAAAAGAGTTTGTACATGGCACAGTATCAGGGAGTGTTTCATTTTGTTGTAGATATGGTCACTATGAATTGGACCTGACTCAATGGGACCTAACAACAACAACAAAAACCTTAGGACAAACTACACCTATAATCATTCTCATTAGAGTATATCTTATTTAAATACTTTCTTTTTAGATGTTTGCAACCAAATTCAGTAGTAACTTTAGAGTTTAGGAAAGGTTGTTGTTAGGTGCTGTCCTGGAGTAGGTGTCTGACTCATAGCAACCCTACATACAACAGGCAAAACACTATTGTCAGTGCATCTCTGCTATTCATAACATTTCCAATAGTGGATTGATTTTTGGGAGTGAGTTGCCAGGTCCTTCTCCCAAGCCTACAGCACCTGGTGTTCTCAGGCAGTCTCCCATCCAAGTACTAACCAGACTCAACCCTGCTTAGCTTCTGAGATCTGATGGGATTGGAATGCCTCAGTGCTATGGCTGCAGGCTTAGTAAAGGTAGATAGGATTATTTGTATCCTGGACTTATACTAAAGTGGCTTCACTGTTCTAATTGTGGCTAATTTTCCTAAGGATTGTGTGACATATATCAGTAAAAATTCTCAAAAACATGGACATTGTTTAGAAAAACTCTAGCACTCTAGCATATAATGGATGCATCATAAATTCTAGTCCATGCCCAGATCATGATAAAATACAGAGGTGTTTTCCTAATTCCTGTATTAACCTATGGATCCTCTATAAACATATGATATTATCTTCATAGATTTGCAATAATGACAAAATAGGATGTGTTACTTGTAGATAACTATATTGTGCATATTTTATCTACATGCTGAAATGAATGTTTTGCTCACTTGCATGTGTGTATTTCTACACCAATAGCATCTGATGGCAATCATTTTCCCATTTCATTTCTAATATGGATTATGCAATTCTAGACTGCCATGCTTTGAAGAGAATACGTTTCTCCTCACGAAGTAATGCCTTGGGCTATATATAGAAAGCGGATTTTCTGACAAAAGAATATCATTGATATATCTTATAAAAATGTCAATAACAATTTATCCTAACAAGATCTACAAATGGCTCCCTACGGGATACCTTCTGCGTTTATATATTTATGTCTTTCCTTAAAGAGACCAAGACAAAGAATTGCCTGATCAAGCAATAACTATGTTACAATTAAATATGCATCTCATAAATATTCCTTTCCTGGTGTAAAAACAAGGGCCAGAGAAATGATGCATACATGTACTATTTAGGAAATTGTTCATGTAAGATTTTTTGATAATTTGGATTTGAAAATCTAAGAATCACTTTTAAACTATTGATTGTGAAAATATTAAATAATCCATGCATTGAGAGTAAGTTCTATGAGTTATTATTATGATGGCTCAGCAACTACAATAGGAGCAGGTGGCATTCAATAATTGTTTCTTAATTCATTTCATGAGTGAAGGCAAAAAAAAATTAAGGGGACATTTACCTCCTAGAATTATTTTCAAATCCTGAAGCACCTATATTTGAAAGGCAGCCTCTGAGTATGCAACATCTTCCCCATAGCCTTCATTCACCTGGGGTATATATTCTATTCTTTAGTCTTAAAGCTCCAGGACAGGACAGATGTTACTCCTTTTCCTAATCTCCCTTTACAGTTTCCATAATGATGGCGAATGTGGACACTGACCTCAACCCACAAGGGACATCTCATTTCTACTTCTGTGAAACCCACAGATGATTAAATCAAATTGGGAAGTTGATAGAAATTCACAGCAGTAACTACCTCCTCTGAACCTCGTGTGTCCTCGTGTTTGGCATTTTTGTTCTGCTATGAAAATCTCTGTACATCTGCTCTCTTTCTTTCTTTCTTTCTTTCTTTTTTCTTTTTTTTTTTTTAAACAGGATCTTCCTATGTTACGCAGACTGCCTCTGGTCTGAACTTGCGATCCTCCTGCCTCTGCCTCCCAAGCTGCTGGGATTATAGGCATGTGCCACTGTGCCCGGCTGCTCTTTTTCTTTAGCAAGAAATGAACCAATCATCTTGGTCCCTCTGATATGGTAGCAAACTATGAACAGAGATTGTAGGTTAACTAAAAAGCAGTCAATGCTATCAATAAACTCCAAAGGGTACAAAACTGTCTTCCTATTGTCAGATCTGTTATTAGTGTACAAGAAAGAAAACTAAATGCCTTAAAATGTGTTGTTAAGCCATGTTTGAATTAGTATTATCAAAGGCATAAGGAAACAAAATTGTTTTTTTTTGGTACCAGAGAGTTGAACCCAGGGCCTCATGCATGATTTTTTGCAAGCACTCAGCCACTGAGCCATACCTTCAGCCCATTTTTCACTTTGTATTTTGAGACTGGATCTCGCTAAATTACGCTGCCTCTGGTCTCAAATTTGCAGTCCTCTTGGCCCCACCTCCTGAGTAGCTGGGATTAAAGCCATGAGCCACTGCTCCTGGAAATAATTTTTAAATATATATATTTAAGAAATTAAAGTAGCCAAAGGACTAAGTCTCTAAATTTTAAAAATATTTTTAAAACATAAATTCAATCTAATATTCTTTTAACTACAAATAAGTTAAAATTGTCTCCCAGAAGTTTTTATTCCACCATTGACAAAATTATTTCATTAGCACTGCCACTCATTAATTCTATTTCATGTTTGTTGTTGCTTTGTTTGTGTTTGAGGTGTGGTCTTGCTATTCAGTTTAGACTGCCGTGACCTTGTGATCCTCCTGCCACTGCTTTCATAGTGCTGGGATTATTGGTGTGCACCACCATGCCAGGCTAAATAATGTTTTTGTATTGTTTCATTTTTACATTTTTTAATTGCATCTCAGAAATTAGGATGCCTTTAACAATCACTTCCAGCTAAGTGAAGGCATGACATTGTTACCATTTGCTGCACAAGAAATGTATAACAAAATTTGTGAGCATTGTACAAAAGCCAAAGAGAAAGCAGAGAGACCAAAGATGGATCATGTTAAACTTTGTGAGCCATGAGTTTTTTTGGGGGGATTATATGACGGGTTGTGTAACTCACAGAAAGGCTTTATGTACAGATATACTGAGGGAAGGAATTCTTCCCTCTGCCCCACAAGGATCTCACCAAGATGTCTCAAAGCTGCACCACCTTTAAGGCCCTCACAAGTGGGCTTCCTTCCAGGAGTGGCATATGACTCCCTGGCATCCTTGTGGGCAGCTGTACCACTGATGAGTTTTCCCTTTTTCTCCCTCTCCTGCTCTGCTCTACTTTGCTCTGTTCTGTTTCATTCTGTTCTGTTTTCCTCTCTTTTCTGTTCTCCCAGCCTGTTGTCTACTATATATATCTGTATCTATCTGTATTTATATCTGTATCTATAGCTATATCTATCCATCTTCTTCAGTGGAGAGCCTCATGTCCTTCCTTGTTGTAATGTTGATACATTGCAATAAGCCTAACCAACCTGTATATTTCTGTTCATTCAGTCACCATGTTTGTAGAGCAACAGCCCCAGGAGACATACCATGTGTTGTGTCTCAGTGTAGCAATCATCAGATCCAATCCATGCCTCATCCAAAGGAAACATAACACAATAGCAGGGTACATGTTAGAAACCTGAAGGGAAATCCTAGAGAAATTTTGGAGTGTGCTTTTTGGAAATGCTGCACTACTGATGCCCTTGAGGAAGTGAGCACAAAACGACATTGTAATAAAATATGGACACCAACAGATCACAAACAAAAAGTATTCAGAAGAGTTAGATTTCAATGAGAAGTTTTAGAAAGTATTGTTTTGCATACATTCTTTTTTAAAAGAACATTGGTTTTATATTTCCAGAATTATGAAGGGTGACCTGCACAGGCTCCAATGAATTCCTGGAAGAAGTGAAGCAGATGCTGAGCACTGGGCTCTCAGTCTGCTTGAACAAAAGGAAGGAAATTGTTGTATTTTTGGCCTGAAATTATTGTATGACATTGGAATTTGTGGTTCCTACTTTGACAAATGCTAAAAGATAATGGCCATTTCTCTTTCTCTCAAACGTTTTCTGTAAGTTGTCCCATGTGATTCACTGAAGGCCCAGCACATATCATTCCAGCAGACAGATTGAAGATGTGGCCGTCATAGGCACTGGGCCCTGCTACACTAATCCAGTTGTGCATGAGAATGTGCCAGCTCTTTCCAACAAGCCAGACCAAGAATCACAGCCCTTGAAGTTAATCTTGGAGTCATTAACCCTTCTACTTACTCCAATGTGAGTTAAAGGATTTCTATTAAACCAAATGCACAGACATTTTATTGAATTGTTGACCAGTTTAAAAGATATCTTCTACATTATCCCATTCCTACTCTATTGGAAAAGTTGACTTGAATAGGCTGACAAAGGCATGCCACCAATTAGAAAACACACTGGTGCTGGCTGTAGGGATAGTTTACTATGGGACAAACTAACATTAAGGGATGAATTTCACACACAATACAAAGACTTATGTAACTTCTGGGTGTAAGAGATGCCCATCTGTACTATATGATGTGAGTGACCATAATTAGCTTATTTATTCAAATCTTCACTACCTGCTCCCCCAGTGTCATTATCTCTTAGCCTGAAATGGTAGCCATGTATCTTCCTCTTTAAAAGTTCCACATTCAAATCTTGGTGTGTATTACATGACATCTTCACTATAGCTGATGAAGAGAAGACTGACTACATTAACATGAAAATAAAAAGGAACCCAAACCTGACATTTGTCAAGCATCACCTATGTGATCTACACATAAGGTAAGAAATCTGTGTGGAAGGCTCACTACTCTCAGTGACCTAGTTGGAAACAAGGACTAATATAAAGCTGCATTATAATCTGCAGGAATACATAAGGCCTCAGAAGGAATTTGTATATACATTTCCATAATCTATGAGTTGACATGAGAGCCACCAGTAGAAACTATTGGGGGTGATTCAAATTCCCATCAAATTAATTATAAGGGGACCATATGCTCAGAGGGTATTGTTGTTAGGTTCCCTCGAGTCAAGTCCAACTCATAGCAACCCTATGTATAACAGATCAAAACACTTCCCAATTCTGTGCCAGGCATATGGTCTTATTTAGGTTTAAGTCCATTATTGCAGATACTGTGTCAATCCATCTGGTGGAAGGTTTTCCTTTTTTTCACTGACCTTCCACTCTCCCAAACATGATGTCTTTCTCCAGGTATTGGTCTCTCCTGACTACATGTCTGAAATATGTAAGATGAGTCTAGCCATCCTTGCTTCCAAGGAGTACTCTGGTTGCACTTCTTCTAGGACAGATCTGTTGCTTCTTTTGGAAACCCATGGTTTATTCAATAGACATCTCTAGCACCATAACTCAAAAACATCAATTCTTTTCCTGTCTTCCTTGTTCAATGTCCAGCTTTCACAATCATAGATTGTGACTGAAAATACCATGGCATGAGTCAGGCGCACCTGCGTCCACCACTAAGGCCACAAATGAAGAAAGGAAAGATCTCTACCAGCTTCTGCAATCTGAAATAGATCAAATATGCAATCAGGATGTACTGATAATTACTGATGACAGGAATGCAAAGGTTGGAGATAAAGAAGAAGACTCAGTAGTTGGAAAATATGGTCTTGGTGACAGAAACGAAGCTGGAGATTGCATGATAGAATTTTGTCAGACTAATGACCTTTTCTCTGCAAATACATTTTTTTCACCAACATAAAAGGTGATTGTACACATGCAGCTCACCACATGGAACATACCAGAAAAAAATTGACTACATATGTGGAAAGAGACTATGGAAAAGCTCTATATCAAATGTTAGAACAAAATCAGATGCTGATTGTGAATCAGACCATCAGCTTTTCATATGTAAGTTCAAACTGAAGCTGAAGAAAAATGGAACAAGTGTGCAAGAGCCAAGGTATCACCTCGAGTATGTTCCACTAAGTTCAGAGACCACCACAAGAACAGGTTTAATGCATTAGACACAAATGATAGGAGACCAGATGAGTTGTGGCATGACATAAAAGACACCATTCAAGAAGAAAGCAAAAGGTTATTAAAAAGACAAGACAAAAAGAAAAGATCAAATTACATGTCAAAAGAGACACTGGAACTTGCCCTTGAACATTGAGCAGCTAAAGTGAAAGGAAGACATAATGAAGTTAAGGAACTAAACAGAAGATTTCAAAAAGCAGCTCAAGAACACAAAAACAAATATTATAATGACTCGTGCAAAGAACTGGAGACAGAAATCCAAAAGGGAAGAAGATGCTCTGTGTTCCCCAAGCTTAAGGAAGTGAAGAAAACATTCAAGCCTCGAGTGGCAACAGCAAAAGATTCTACAGGGAAAATATTAAGAGATGCAGGAAGCATCAAAAGAAGATGAAAGGATTACACAGAGTCATTATACAAAAAATAATTGGTGGATGACCTACCATTTCAAGAGGTTGCATATGAAGAGGCACCAATGGTATTGAGGGATGAAGTGGAAGCTGACTTGAAAGAATTGGTAAAACACAAGGCTCCAGGAATTGATGGAATACGAATAGAGATGTTTCAACAAACATATGTAGCACTGGAGGTGTTAATGGGTTTATGCCAACAGATTTGGAAAACAGCTACCTGGCCAACTGCCTGGAAGAGATCCATATTTGTACCTATTCCCAAAAAAGGGGATCTAACTGGATGTGGAAACTATTGGACAATACCATTAATATCACACACCAGCAAAATTTTACTAAAGATTATTCAAATGCAACTGCAGCAGTATATAGACAGGGAATTGCCAGAAAATCAGGTGGGATTCAGAAGTGGGCACGGAACCAGGGACATCATTGCTGATGTCAGGTGGATATTAGCTGAAAGCAAAGAATATCAGAAAGATGTCTATCTATGCTTTATTGACTATGCAAAGGCATTTTGACTATGTATATCATAACAAATTATGGATAACTCTTTGGAAAAAGGGAATACCAGACCACCTCATTGTGCTCATGAGCAATCTGTACATGAACTGGGAGGCAGTTGTTCAGATAGAACAAGGAAACACTGCCTGGTTTAAAGTTGAGAAAGGTGTGCATCACCATGGATACTTTTAATCAGAGGTAGCTGCATTTTATGCAAATTATCTATTAAGATGATATTTGCAAGGGCATCCTTCCCTTTTCAAAAGCCTTTTCTCAGTCACCTCCTTTGCAATATTTATTTTTTACAAAAACAATAGCAGGACAAAACAAGCACAAATTTAGGAACATGCTTTTGAGATAAAAGAAGATCAACATAGCATTATTGCATCTCAATTCCTGTTGTTGTTGTTAGGCATCATGAATTGGGTATCCGACTCATAGTGATCCTACATACAACAGGGGAAACACTATTGTCAATGCTTTTCTGCTGTTTAGAGGGTTTTCAATGGTGGATTGATTTTTGGGAGTGGGTTGCCAGGTCCTTCTCCCAAGCCTACAGCACCTGGTTTTCCCAGGTGGTCTCCCATCCAAGTACTAACCAGGCCTGACCCTGCTTATCTTCGGAGATCTGAGGGGGTTAGATGCCACAGGGCTGTGGTTGCTAGCTTCTCAATTACTAGATTGACTTAAATGTCCAGAAGAAAGACCCTCTGAAGTCATTTTCATTATTCTACCTTCCTGGGGTGGCTATTAAATACTTCTTCAGATTCCTGCAGGCCTTATAAAGCCTTAACTGCATGTGTCATAGATACCTTCCAAAATATATTGCCAGTGAAAACACTTGCATGGAGCTTTCATAGCATTTGGGCATTCACTTGAGAAAAGGAGGACAGTCATCCTATAGAGGGAGGTGGAGCGATTAGAATTATGAATTCTCAGGTTTTCCCTCCCATTAGGGATTGGAGAAATACTGAAAATATTATCATTACTTTACTCTCTGACTACCAATTTCAAATCAAAATATATGACAATAAGTATTTTACTCTCAGAAACTCTTCATTACAGTGAACAAAACAAGAACTTGATTAACAAAATAATTGGAACACATCATGTAATTAGTGATGTACATCATTTGAATGCAAAAAAACTCTCATAAAAAACTATAATCAGTTAAATAAGAAAAATTGGCATGCAATCAATATACCAAAAAATCACTTGAAAATACAAAAACAATGACAGGTAGAAAAAGCAAATGTTAGGTATATTAATAACATATTTTATGTGTGATAAGGTGTGAAATAATTCTTACACCATAGTACATTGCACATTGTACAGATAGTTTTTTCTTGTTTAAGTTTTAGTTTTTGTATATCTAATGCATCTTCTTGTACTTCCTTCGACAGGTAGATGATCACTCACATTGATCATCAGTTTTGCAGTGTTTGAAGGCCTGCCTCTGCCTCTCTTGAGTTTTACCTTACTGCTCTGCTTACCTGTGGCAATCATTTTCTCTGCTCATGGAACTACAAACTAAAGCAATTTTATCTTTTTTCTGTGATGCTTCATTGTATAAGATCTGTGCATTTACAAAAGCTACTATCAATAGCTTGTAAAATACTTTCTTCTACCACATTCTTGATTTTCGGTTAAATTATTATGCAATCACTTTTTATCTTAAAGATGTACCTCACTCATAATATAAGAACAAATGAGTGTTGGAAAATCTATACTCATTTTGTTCCCATCATTCTGTGTCCTATTGGTCTTCTCTACACTACAGTCATGGCAATTACTCACAACAGTGATTTCTTTGCCATTCTGCCACCTTGTAGGTAGTGTTCCCTTTTGATCAGCAAAAACCTGAAACTATCCCCTTTTCAGTTTTTCCTGAAAATTTGGCAAGTCTTTTTTTGAAAAAGGACAAATGCCAGCTTCTGGAAATGGGAGAGTATTGAGAAGATATGCTCTTGTAAAAAGCATATCAAAAGTGAATGTAGCACCAAGATTTCTAATAGTTTTTGACACATTCAAGGCCACCTATTAACACAGTGTTGTTTTCTTTTGAGAATTGAATTCTGCAGATTTCCCAGGATAAATAATCAAATCATAAATACACCCCATCAAAGAAGTGCAAGGTTGCTAAATTTTGATCCCTCTTTTGACTAATTTTGGTGGGAAATACTGTCTTAGGCTTGATCTGTCTCTGAACTTTGTCATGTATTCATCTATGCTCTGAAAAGGACATTCTTCCCCTGCTTTTTGGAATGTGTACCTCAGACATGAAAACTACTTCATCTATGTAGTACATTTAGAAGCACCAGCAGGTTGTTCTGGCTTATTGAACTAATTTAGATAGTAACAATTCATACCTATTGCTATCAATAGATGATTTTACTGCTCCATTTCCTATTGAAGGGTTATGAGATAAATAGTTAATTGTGCTTTGGAGTATGTTGTAGCTCATTACAGGCATACACCACAAACCAGCATAACTTCTCTAAGATCAGTATCTGGAATTTCACCTTTTTCTGATCACATGAAAATGGTAAAAACTCATTCATTCACTGGTTTATGAAAATTATCAGGCCACAACTAAAAGTCACATGGCACTTTGAAACCCAGTGGGACAACAATCTATGAATATTTAATGGTAGCAAATCCTTCTGGCATTTCTGTGAAACTTTATGGGACACATGATTCCTGATGGTACTCAAAGGTTTAAAGCCAAGATAGCTTACTTTCTGGTTGCATCTGCGATCTATTATTTTCATTCACAAAACAATAAATTTGGTATTGTTTTCTTCATTTTATGAAAGGAAAAAATATAGTTGAGTGATTACAAAATATTTTTGATGTCTGGAGAAGAAATAATTGTTATATCTCTAGTTTCAGTCTATAACAAACAAGAAAAATCAGACAACTTCTGAAGAATATTAGATATTAGGTATTGGAGGGACCTTCTGTCCTCCTTATGTCACCTGTAATTAATGTCCTGAAAACTCTCTTTTGTTTTATTTTGTTTTGTTTTATGGACATTGGCCAGTGCTTCAAAGCATTATCTACAGTAAGGCAACCTCCTAGCTGCCACAACATTTAAGCCTCCTTT
>VMDO01020171.1:0-38072 GCA_007922755.1 Pedetes capensis | reverse complement strand
TCTGACCCACGTGTCTTCATTTTCCATACTTGGTAACTTCCAACTTTCCATTTCCTCTGGTCTTAAACAATGGCATCATTCTTTCTCTCTTTTTCTTGTACTTCACATTTAATCCATTAGCAAATACAGTTGGAATTCTACCTTCTATACAAGTCCATAGTCTGATTATTTCTCCCTACTTCTACTACCAAGTTTCATCCCTCCATTGACTCAAATCTTTCCACTCGAAGGCCCTGAGGGTTTTCTGCATATGTGGTAAGAGATTACTTTTATTGACTTATAAATAACTCTTACTATGTTCCAGTCATCATATTAGGTTTTTCACAAGTACTAAGCTATTTTATCCTCACATCAGCTTCATAAACACAGCACTAAATTTATTTCCAAATCTCCAAATGAGGAAACTGAGGCATGAGGAAGTAATGATCTTACCTGAGTTCCCAGATTAGCCCTAGTTTCTGTCCTTAAGGCTTGATTGGTTTCCTCATCCTCTAATACTGGCTTTCACCAATGTTCTTCCAATAATTTATTATTAATAAAGAGAACTTTATTTTGCTTGTATCCAAAGAACCATTATAAGCTAGTGCCACCAATCAAAATGTCAATGTCTCTGTCTCTTTCCCTTGAGGATAGATATTTGGTTAATTAGTGTTAATAATTGTTAAATGGTGTGTGTGTGTGTGTGTGTGTGTGTGTGTGTGTGTCTGTGTGTCTGAAATCTCACATAAGAGAATTACATTTTCAAAGACTTCTACTAATATAATCTCTTGAGCCTAGAGCAATAAATAATTAATAGACAAATTCCTGCCAGTGTTATTTGTTCTCAACGGATGGAGCTATTTTGGAGAAATCTGCTCATAGATGATTCCCCTAAAGTCATATTCCATAACTGATCGACAATGCTAGCAATTACCCTCTGTGTTGGTCAGCTTGTGTGTTGCTGTGGCAAAATATCTGACAGAAACAAACTTATGAGAGGAATGATTTACTGGAGCTTGTGATTTAGAGGATTTTAGTCCACAGAGGCAGGAAGGTGTCACAGCAGGCCAGGCATGGTGGTGGAGCAGACAGGGGGGCCTGTGTCAGGAACGTCACATCATGGCAGATTAAGAGCAAAGAGAGTTTACCAGGGGCCCAGGTAAAACCTCCAAAGTCCTACCCCCAGTGACCTACTTCCGTAAAGTGAGGTATCACCTATCAAAGTTCCACAGCCTCCCAGGAAAGCACTACTAGCTGGGAATCAGTCGTGCAAACATATGACCTTTGGGGAATATTTTCATTTTAAACCATAATACCCCCGAAATTTTGCTATGTTTAGCCTGAAGCCTCAAGGAAAGGACTCTTCCTCAAATCTATCTAAAAACTCACTCACCAATATATTTTCAGAATACTTTGAAAAGGAACTTAGAGCATCAGGTAAGATATTTGGCAAGATAATTAAAACATAAAGAAAAAGAATATTTCTCCTCCTCCACTTTTTTATTTCCTACTGCTTCCCTCCTTCCATCCTCCCTCTCCTCTTCTAAGAGGCCAAAAAGAGCTCTATATAATAATATTCAAGAGATTTTTCTGGTTGTTGTTATTGTTGTTGTTATTGTTTATGGTCTTCTTCTTCTTCTTCTTCTTCTTCTTCTTCTTCTTCTTCTCTTCTTCTTTATTTTTTTGTTTTTGCTTTTTTTGTTTTTTTAGTACTGGGAGTTTGAATCCAGAGCCTTACACACATTGGGGAAGCAATCTACCATTGAGCCACACTCTCAGACTCTTTTCTACTTTTTATTTTGAGACAAGGCCTAGCAAAGTTGCATAGTCTGTTGCCTCTGGTCTCAAACTCATGATTCTGCTGCCTCAGTCTCCTGAGTTGCTGAGATTAGAGGTATGCACCACTCCAACCAAACCACTTTGGCTTCTTTTCTTTTTCTTTTTTCTTTCTTCTTTTTTTTAACACAGTTTCTCACCATGTAGCCCAGGCTGCTCTGGAACTTGCTATGTAGACCAGGCCAGTCTTGAACTCAGGTTGATCCTCTTGCCTCAGCCTCCAGAGTGCCAGGATTACAGCCATGTGCCACCATGCCTGGCTTAGGTTCTTACTCTTTAATGTACTCCAAAAGTAATATTGAAGACACAAATTAGAGATTTTTTTGTTAATGTGGCCAATAATTCCCTCTCATAAGAAAAGTATTAAAATGGCCTCTGGAATCAATTCATTTAAACTGCTTTTACATATTTTAATATAAGAACAAATTTGCCGATTGCTAATGAAAACAGGAGTAAAAATGAAACCCTCAGGGAATGACCTAATCTAAACCACATTCAAAATGTACTCACTCATCAAGTATACATTTTAAAAACTAAGGCTTAGTTTGCCAAAGGGCTAGAAGATGATTTGCATTAGAAATCACTAGGCAGACTCAAGGGTCTTCCAGATACAATTATGCACAAAGTTAGAAGGGCAAGGCAGAGGACTTACAAGAAATCAAAATGACCTTGGTCCCTAACAGGAAATGGAGGAATCACATCTCCAACTCCTTGTCCACTCCACAGTATCTTTTAATCCATAGACTGGAAACAATGAGAATTCAGAAGTTGAATAAAGTGAGAGAAGAACAACACAAGGAATTTACAGTCAACTATATTGATGGGGTGAGAGGATATAAATTATTGGCATTGATGAATACTTGTTTTGTGAATTCACTTATTTATTCTGCAATGATTTCTATTATATGTGCTGTGGAAACTGGTGACCAAGCATTCTGATGCTATTGCAGAACATAGACACTACATAAAGTTTTAAAGGTGTGAGAAGTACTATGAAATGTGAAGCTAAAAGTATAAGAAGAAAGTCACCTGGAGGTCAGATTACACCTGCCTGAAGAACTAACTAGTTTGGAACATACTAACTAGTATGAAACATGAAGAAGAAAGAAGAACTGGCAAAATAGGAGAGCAAGATAGATTGTTATAGGAAAGAGATGTTCAAGGGCCCAGTGGGGAGAGGGATAAATGGAAGCGCACCCCCTGAGGGACAGCCACAGGACTGAAAGGAAACTATGTTAAGGTTAGGAAGGGGGATTGAGGCAAAGAGTTGCTTAACCAAGTTTTAAGACTTATTCTGAGAGCAAATATATTCACTGAAGGTATATAAACTATAACAAGTACAATAATACAAACAGACTTCCAGTTTTCAAAGAGTATTTTGGCTTTAGAACAGAGAGGCTAGATTTAAGAAAGATAAGAACATATAACTTAATTAATTCATTCAATATATATTGTAATCTAGTAAAGCCAAGTACTTTTCTAGGTAGTAAGAATGTAGCAACAGGCTGGGATTTAGCTCAGTTGGTAGAGTGCTGCTCTGCAGTCTCTGAGGTCCCAAGTTCAATTCCCAGCACCACAGAAATGGGAGAAGGACATGGAAACCCACTCCCAAGGCAATCCGGAAACAATCAGCCATTGAAAACCCTATAAGGGTCGCTATGAGTCAGACACAACTCGACAGCACCTAACAACAACAACAACAACAAGAATATAGCATTAAAAAATAAACTGCAAATGTCAAAAAGATTAATTGCATGGTCAAAATAAGAGGTAAAAGTAGGTAGACTAGGATACTAGCCATAATGGACAAAGTATAAAGATTTGAGAGATTGATAAGAGACCCTCCATAAGGCAGTGTGACACTAGGGGTAGGTAGATAGATGTGAGTGCCAAGTCTCTGTCTTGAGCTCTTTATAGAAATGCAATTTTAAAAAACTAAAGGACAAGCAGGTTTATGGTAGATGTTGGTGAGTTCGGTCTTGGACATATTTCTAAAATATTTCAAGGTGAAGTAAAACATTCAAGTAGAAAAATCAAGTAAGAAGCTGTATACAAGTGGCTGGGGCTTGGCTGGAGAAGAGTTGAATTTGCTTAGTCAGTGAAAACATGAAATTAGGTGATATGTGCCAGGAAGAATGTGTTGTTGGTGGTGGTGGTGGTAAGTGCCGTAAAGTTGGATCTGATTCATAGCAACACTATATGTAACAGAACAAAACACTACCCAATACTGCCATGCACATGACCTTTCTATATTTGAGCCCATTGTTATAGCCACTATGTTTCTTCTTGCCACATCAGCAAAAGGAGGTCCCAGGGGCTTCACACCATTCCCATCATTAAGGTCAACTCTACCTTGAGGAGGCAACTTTTTCCCAGTCATTTCTTGAATGACTTCAAGCCTGGGGGGTTCATTTTCTGACACTATATCTGACAGTGCTTCCCTGATATTCATAGTGTCTTCAAGGGCTAATTGTTTGGGACTGGGCAGCCAAGTCCTTCTCCCTAACCTGTCTTAGTCTCCAAGCTCATCAAACCTGTTCACCATGGATGGACCTGCTGCTATATGAAATACCAGTGGCATATCTTTCAGCATAAGAGCAACATGCAAGCCCCCACAGCATGACAAGCTGACAGACACTGGAGGAATATAGAAAGTAGAAAATAGAAGACTAAGGAATTCCGAATTTTATAGGCTACATAGAGGATGTTTGGAGTTTATAACTTCTTAGGCCATTGAAAACCCTATGAATAGCAAAGAAGCACTGACAGTAGTTTCCCCTGTTGTACACAGGGTCTCTATGAGTCAGACACTGACTCAATGGCACCTAACAACAACAACAACCTTCTTAGATCTGATAAAAGCAACTGAAGAAGAATAACAGGAAAGACTGGAAAGAATAGTTTTGAGGAAGAGGGTGTAGTCAGCAATGATAATGTTTCCATAAAGTCAAATGAGGTAATGACTGAAAACCATTCATCAATGTAAATGAAGGCCATTGGCAGCCTTGTAAAGAACAGAATCACATTATGGTGGGTGGAGAAGTAAGAGATCAAAAATAAACTTAGTGAAGATAACTCCTTTATGACGTAGCTGTACTGGGTGGAAAACAGGGCCTCCAAGAAATGATTTTGTCCAGGTGAAAAAAATTGTGGTTTATTACTACCAGGGAGAAAAGATCAGTTCTGAGATTAGCCCAGGCGTACATTCAAGTTAGCCCCAACTCTACTCCAGAAATTGCATAAATTATACAGATTTTCCATCTTCATCCCTACTCCATCTAGTTGACTACTTCATTTTTGTTTTTTAAATAATTTGACTGGAATAAGGCATATTTGGAAAACTAAATATTATAATGACATGAGCAAAGAGCTGGAGATAGAAAATCAAAAGGGAAGAATATATTCTATCTTTCTCAAGCTTAAGGAATTAAAGTAAAAATTCAATCCTTGAGTGGCAATAGTGGAGGATTCCATAGGGAAAATATTAAACAATACTAGAAACATCAAAAGAAGATGGAAGTAATACAAAGAGTCATTATACCAAAATGCTTGGTGGATGACCAAGCATTCCAAGAGGCTGCAAATGATCAAGAATCAATGGTACTGAAGGACAAACTGGAAGCAGCCTTGAAGGAATTGATGAAATACAAGGCTCCAGGAATTGATGGAATTCCAACAGAGATGTTTCAACAAACAGAGGCAGCACTGAAGTGCTAATGTGTTCATGCCAAGAGATCTGGAAAATAGTTACCTGGCCATATTTGTGCCTATTCCCAAGAAAGGGAATCTAACTCAATGTGGAAACTATCAAATAATATCACTAATATCAAATGCAAGCAAAATTTTGTCAAAGATCATTCAAAAGTGACTGCAGTAGTATATAGACAGGCAACTGCCAGCAAATCAAGCCAGATTCAGAAGAGGGCATGGAACCAGGGATACCTGGTTCAGATGGATATTAACCTAAAGCAGAGAATGCCAGAAAGATGTCTATCTATGTTTTATTGACCATGCAAAAGGACTTGACTGTGTAGATCAAAACAAATTATGGATAACATTGCAAAGAATGGGAATACCACAGCATTCAATTGTACTCATGAGGAATCTATACATGGACCAGAAAAAGGAAACTCTGCCTGGTTTAAAGTCAGGAAAGGTGTGGGTATTCTTTCACTATACCTCCTTAAACTCTATGCTGAGCAAATAATCTGAGAAGCTAGACTTCATGAAGACTGTGGCACTATGTTTTTAGTAAAACTCATTAACAACCTACCTTATGCAGATAACACTACTAATCTCGCTGAAAGTGAAGAGGATTTGAAACATACTGGATGGAGATCAAAGAGTATAGCCTTCAGTGTGGATTGCAACTCAACAATAGCAACAAAACAAAAATTCTTACAACTGGGTCAATAAGCAACTTCATGATAAATGGAGAATAGATGGAGGTTGTCCAAGATTTTGCTTTACTTGGTTCTACAATCAATACTCATGAAGCAGCTGTCAAGAAATCAAAAGACACATTTCATTGGGGAAAACTATTGTAAAAGACTTCTTTAAAATGTTGAATAGTAAAGATGTCACATTGAAGATGAAAGTGCAACTGACTCATGCCTTGGTATTTTCAGCTACATCATATGGTTATGAAAGCTGGACATTGAATAAGGGAGACAGGAGAAGAAGTGATGGTTTTGAATTACCGTGCTGGAAGCAAATATTGAATATACTATGAACTACAAAAAGAACCAATAGATCTGTCCTAGAAGTGCAATCAGAGTGCTCCTTGAAAGTAAAAATGGCTAGACAGCATCTAATGTATTTTGGACATGTAGTCAGGAGCAACCAGTCCCTGAAGAAGGACATGATGTTTAGGAAAGTGACAAGTCAACAATAAAAGGAAAACCTTCAACCAGATTGATGGATACAGTGCCTGCAACAATGAATTTAAACAAAAAAGAAATGTACCTGGCACAGAATAGGGGAGTGTTTTGTTCTGTTGTACATAGGTTCACTGAGTTGGACCTGACTTAATGGCACCTAACAACAGCAACAGACCCTGGAATTAGGAAGGATGTAACAATAGGATGAGCTCTGGAGAATGAGTAAGGGGCAAGAATTGGGCTCTGTAAGGGAAGAGATACCACCATTGTAGCAGGACAAAGGAGGAAATATATTAGAGGCAGGGAGATGTGTAACATTTGTAGGACAAAGTTGAGGAGGTTCCCATCTGATGGCTTCTCTTGTCTCTGTTAAAGAGGAACCAGATTATCAACTTCATGGAAAGCAGAGATATTTGGTTTGGAAGCTGAGGACAGTGGGACAGTTTGAAATGGGAGAATGAACTGAGTGAAGGATTTCTGGATAATACTGTAAACTCAGATAGAGATGACCACAAACTTATAGGTGGGGTCAATCTGTATGAAATTATGACTTTTTATTGGTCCCAGTAGGTCAGATACAGAACCTGAGAAAGTGAGTAGCTAGAATTGTCTAGGATTCAGGCATTCTCCAAATTGGTATAGGAGAACATAAGGATGGAAGTTTAGGCTACATAAAAAGCACAGTTTAAATGATTGTTGTTGTTGGGTGCCGTCGAGTCAGTATCCGACTCATAGCGACCCTCACAGGGTTTTCAATGGCAGACTGTTTCGGGATTGCCTTGGGAGTGGATTGCCAGGTCCTTCTCCCATTTTTGCGGTGCTAGGAATTGAACTCAGGACCTCAGAGACTGCAGCGCAGCACTCTACCAACTGAGCCAAATCCCAGCCCAATTTAAATGATAGGATACTGCATGTATAGTGGGTAAGAGTGAGAGAGTACTAGCAGGTAGAAGAATGAATGAATGCAGGGTCCTTATGTGATGGAATAAGAAGAGCCATGAGAATAACTGAACCAGCATGCCCAGAGGGATGAGTCTAGATTGTGACTTTCAAACAGTTTTGGCTTCAGACTATGGCTGTACAAGGCTGAAACTGACTCCGGGAAAAGGTCATTGGAGAGAAAGAAACTGAGTCCAGTGTGTATATGGGTCATTCACAGAGCATGTAAACCACTCAGGATGATGACTGGACTTTGGAAGCAGAGGCAGATCATAAGGATTGAAAATTGAATGAAGAGTGATTGGGTAGGCAGTGGATAATAGCAAATAGGACAGATTAGAGGTTGATGAACCCAAAACTTTTAAGCCCCAGAAGAAGCAATGTGCAGAATGCAGATCTGGAAGACCTAGGAAATGAAGATTATACCAGGCAATCTCTGAATCCATGATAATAGGTTGTAGGATGAGGCAGGGAACAAGGTTTGTGCCACAATAAAGAGGCAAAGGGAATGTCAAAGGAATAGGTGGAAGATACAGGAGAGTTTGTTAACCATTGAACAGGTGATCTGAATACTCAATAGACAAAAGCTTAGGAGAGAAAGTAAGATGTAGGGTGACATCAGAAGAAAGGAGACACAAAGGATTACACAAAAGGAAACATATAAAAGCAGCTACAAACAGGAGTTATAGAGGAAGATTAGTGATTTCATGCCCTTCCAATCATATTTCTTTAAATATTTTCTCAATACTTATTAAAGACATTAGGGTAGAATCTGATTTTCTATTGATAAAAATTGTCTACATTTTAATGTACAAAACATGGGAAGTTATTATTTGTATTAAGCATGTGAGGCTTTGGGGGTTTTGTTTTGTTGTTTGAGACAGTCTATATAGCTCAGGTTGGCCTCAAACTTGGGATCCTCCTACCTTAGCCTCCTGAGTGCTGCAATTATAGGCATGCACTACAACACTGGAATTTGCATTAAGAATGTGGAAAGATGGGCTGGGGTTTAGCTCAGCTGGTAGAGTGCTGCTCTGCACTCTCTGAGGACCTGAATTCAATCCCCAGAACCACAAAAACAGGAGAAGGACCTGGTAATCCACTCCTAAAGTAATCTTGAAATAATCATTGAAAACCCTATGAGGGTTGCTAAGAGTCGGACCCAGCTTGGTGGCACCTAACAACAACATCAATGTGGAAGGACAGTTTTGAGATATGTTTCTCCCTCAGTTTTTTTCTTCTGACCAATTAAGGAAGATAACAAGTAGAGAAGGACTCTACTTCCCTGACCGCATGTTCCTTATTAAAGACCTATAATAATATGTCCAACATACTTGACCCCATTACTCCCTATCCCCAACATGTTTCTGTTAGTGCCATTGAGTCAGGTCCAACTTATAGTGACCTTCATAGGATTTTCAATGGCTGATTGTTTTGGGATTGCTTTGGGAGTGAATTGCCATGTCTTCTCCTGTTTTTATGGTGCTGAGAATCAAAACCATGTCCTCAGAGAGTGTGGAGCAGCACACCTATCAACTAACCTAAGTCCCCGACCATCCTTATTAAAGACCTATAATAATAATATATCCAGCATTCATGGCTCCATTACTCTCCCCAACATACGATAACATATCTGATTAGTAAATTTGAGAGAAGTCTTTGAGCCCATGACTTAGCATCTTCTACATTTCCTCCCTCTGGGTTCTACCTGCTATCAGGATGCAACACATTAGTTGCTTGCTGCCAATAGGAAATTCCTCTAGGGGAGGTCCATAGAGAAGAAATTAATAGAGTTCTGCCAGTAGCTGGATGTGTGATATTTTTTAATTTAGGGGTGAAGTATTAGGTTGCTCAGAGAGAACACAAATGAAAACCCACTTTCTTGGTAGTAAAGCTACTATTTTTTTAATCTCTATTCATCTGCTTCCTGTGTTTCATTTCTCAATTCCAAACTTAGGAAGAAATTATATGGTTGTATATAATTTTCTTATTGCTGCCAAAACAAGTTATCTCATACTTAATGACTTTAAACTATACAAATGTATCATCTTAGAGCTCTGTAGGTCCCAGTGTTCACTGATTAGGACATAGACTTCTTGTTGTTAGGTCCCATTGAGTCAGGCCTACCCTATGTACAACAGATAAAACAGTACCCCACACTGTGCCATTCCTGGCTCTATTGTCAGTGCTTCTCTGCTATTCATAGGATTTTTGACGGCTGATTGTTTCAGGAGTGAGCTGCCAGATCCTTCTCCCAAGCCTACAGCACCCAGTATTCCCAGGTAAGCTGCCATCCAAGTACTAACTAGGACTGACCCTACTTAACTTTTGAGATCTGACAAGGTCTGATGCCTGTGTGGTTCGGCTGTAGCCAAAGTCATATGCACCGCCATAAGGGGTCATTATCCTACACTCACAGTTTATCTGGTGTCTGATACCCCATCTAATGACTCAGTGGTTCCCACCTTGGGAGACACTGAGGAAGGACAGGAAGCAGTATTAGCTGTACAATCTAATACTTCCAGGATTTTGTTTCCAAAAGCCTAAATTCATTGTAGAGATTTTGCTAAGTGACTTGGAAGATTTAAAGAGAAACAGTATTTGAAGAAAAACATGAAGAAAGAAGAATTTCCTCTAGATTAACAAGATGTTTTCAGAGATTAGGAGGTAGAAAGAAAGGTCTGTGAGTTATGAAGTCAGTAAAGAACTTTCTACCTACCTCTGCATGTGGAACTAGCAGCCAGGTATTCCAAAAGAGGCAAGATTCCAGCACCAGGACAAGATTCCTCATTCTCCATGGGAATGGTATGGAAACTGACAGGCACCATGCCTCAGGGAATTGGTGTGGCTTGGACAATTACCACAATGATCAGAGAAGACTAGAGAGCAAGGGCTCTTCTCCTAATTCCTGAATCAGCATGAGAAAAGCTTATTTAAAATAAGTGCAACATTTTTCTTCTTTACAAGTCAAAAACATTTCCCATTTGTCTGTGATCTTCTTCCTCCTCTTCTTTCTCTTCTCCTCCTCCAGTTTTTCTTCATGATTTTCTAAACCAGATAATTCCTTGGAGAGCATATTAAAATATTTGAATTTCATGTAATAATTCACTCATTTTCAGTAAATGGAACAATGCCATATTGTTCAGCTTTTCTAGCCAACTCAGATGTTAGGTGCCAGTTGGCTGATCTTAAGGCTGAGGGATATAATGTGTAGGCACAGAGATTAAATTGATGTGTGTGTGTGTGTGTGTGTGTGTGTGTGTGTGATCAAATTGATACGTATATACATATGTGAAAATTTTCACTGAAGGTTATTATCTAGGGGTACTACCTAAAGTATAGCAAATTTACATTTCCTATCAAGAAATCTAAGCTAACTCAGGTGCTATATTCCCAATATTTCCAAGGATTCTGGCATGCCCATTAATCTAGTCCTTTAGAAAGCATAGAACTCCAAAGATGAACATCTTTTGGAAGATGTCTGAAAGAAATAGTGATATGAAGCAAGATGGTTGGGATGGTGGGAGGTCCGACCTCACAGAGTTCAGTTGCCTTTAGTCTAGAGGCCTGGAACTTTGAAATGGAGCAAAGGGATCCTTTGCTGCCTGGTCTGATCTGATGAGCAGTGGGATGCGTGGATCAAAGGGTTAAGCAGGAGCCTTGATATCCTGTGTGAGAGGCACAGTCCCTCTCCACCTTCCTTAACTGCAGTTTGGGCTCCTCTTGGCATTTGGGTCAGCCCTGACTGAAGAATCATTTTGCTGGTCCTCTGGCCACAAGCTGCTTGGTGCACCGTTTAGATCTATTTCCCTGAAGTACTATTTGCTTGACTTTTCTTCCTGAAGATAATTCTATCTTCATTCTTAGTTGTATAGCAGTTACTTATTAGATGTTTATTTACTTATTTGTGGCTCTCTAACATCCTATCTGTATCTCTTCCAACTGGCACTGGGTATTTCTTAGGGAGTGCAGCCTATTATGTGTGAGCTTATGGAAGGGTAATTTCTGGTACTACCTCCTCGCCCTCCACAAGCTCCTCCTAGGATCAATGGTCAGCCTATTGGGTACTTGCTCCCAAACAAGGGTTCTTGATCAACTGGAACAAAGGCAGGAAGAAAGGTAAAGGTTAAATTAATTAGAAGTAATGGAATAGCAGTGGCCTTTGGACCAAAGTCATTTTATAGCAAGATCTGACTAGGTTTTAGGCTGCCCCACCTCCTAGACTCCCTTGGTTTCTATCCATTTGCCTGTCTTAGATCTTGCATCTCTTATCAATTCAGGGACTCTCTCTGAATATCCTGTTAGAAGCATCCTTTTTATTGAAAGATAGTTTATTTAAATCAAGAATCCGATTGCTATATATTCTATAAAACTTTTATCCTATCAATCTAACTACTTAAGAAATGACATTTAACATTCTCCCCTATTCCAGTAAAAAACTGAGTTGGGATGAGGATGGACACAGAAAGAAGATGAGTATCAATCACTTAGAACTTGGACTAGTCCTTATTATTTCTGAGAATAGTACAATCTGTTCCCAACATAAATGAAAGAGAATAGATGCATTGAGCAGAAATGGCAACATTGGAGAACCAGGCTGTTTCCTACCATTGTCCTGTATTAGTGACATCATTATTTATGAGGAAATACCAAGACTTCCCAGAGCTCTAGACATGGATATTCAAATGTAACCATAAAACTACATTCCAAACAAATTATACTCTTTCTATAATATTAACCACTTGGAGTATCTCAAATAATAATACACAATCAACTCCATATTATCAGAATTAATAAAGGTTAATATGGTATAGAATAAATAAACTGAAAACAGCAACACAATAAAAATCAAAAACTGACGCCAAGAGACATAAACACAAGGAACTGATGTTTATCTCAAATTTTGGGGAAATTCAAGCCCACTAGTCACTACAGAGAAGATTCCAGTCCATCTTTCTCCTCTTCTCAAATTGATGAATAAGGCTGGGCTTACTAATGAAAACTCTAAAATTATTTAATAACTTTTTACTTAAAGAGAAGTATTCTAAAAGCTTGAAAAAAATGTAGACGCAAAACAAAGTGACAGGTGAGATGTAAGCCAACAAGGGATCTATAGAGAAGTCAAAAAAAAAAAAAAGGTGCAAAAGCACAGTTCCTATGTGAGATATTAAGAGAATCATTTACCAAATTAAATATCATGCTTGTTACAAGCTTTCAATTAGGCTATCATATACAACAAACCACAACAGATGAAAAGTGAAACAGAACATCCAATGGGGTAATGACATTGGTTTATTAGTTCCAAAAGTACTATGTGAAAACTGAACAGCTGTTTACCAAGTAGAGGCACATGAAGTAAAATGTAAATGAATGCCAACACTAGGAATTTTCACAAATTAAATCACAAGAGGGACTGCTCACTTATCATGTTCAGAGAAGCATTACTAAAGAACCATGGGAACAATAGCTGTAAAATACTTACATTTGGAGATTTATAATTGCATATATATGCATATATATGTCTAGTAGTAAATGTAACTGAAATTATATGAGAGTGAGAGTGAGAAAGAGCCAGTGTCTACAGTAAATAAAATCTAGAACACAGGCAGATCCTAGCAAGCAAGGCCTAGGAATCCCAGCTTATGAAATTTGCACGATTTGACACTAGCAATAACTTAGCACACTTCTTTCATTTTAAATGCTTTTCCTACCTCAGTTTCCCCACCACCACCAAATATGGGGG
Source organism: Pedetes capensis (assembly GCA_007922755.1). NCBI lineage: Eukaryota > Metazoa > Chordata > Mammalia > Rodentia > Pedetidae > Pedetes > Pedetes capensis. The sequence continues at coordinate 24,695 of VMDO01020171.1, read as the reverse complement.
AGAAATGAAATGTGAATATACATATCTTGAGGACTTGGAAAATACTTTTCACCCTGTCTCCTGTACCTACTCATCCCTGTCTGTTTGCATTAGTATGTAACTGATATATGGACGTACAAACAATTTATTTAAGCCAATATCTGTTGACAGCATTCTGCAAACATAAGACAGCATAGATATGCATGACCTGCTGTCAAAGGAAAATGCACAGCCTAGTTTGATCTCTCTAGTTTGTCTTTCTGCTGTTTATGTGAAAAAGAAGTGAGAATATACAAGCTAGTGAAATTGCTTCACCCTTAGAGGTGTCGTGAGCATGTCTGAGGCTGTCTCACCAAATAGATCCTCTGCCCCAAATAGTCCCAGGCTCACTATCACTTTTCTCTGTTTCTGGGTCTGGCTGCCAAAGGAGCAGAAGGACTTCAGAAAGAGAAACTGGTCCATGGCTGTAAAAGGCACAGCACTCCTAGCTAGAGGTCCATGGATGGGCTAGCAGCTTCTAGTAGCAGAGCCAGAAATTCTGCAGCCTTCAGCTACTGCCCAGGTGGGGGCATCACCTATGTGCAGCCATGTAAAGAAATGGCTAAGCTCAAGTGAAAGCAAAGTCCTCAATTTTAAGTCAAAGAAAAGGTAGAAGAAATAAGTGTGTAGAATGGAGAATTAAGAAAGATTTGGCACTGGCAACAACCAAATACAAGATCCTAGCTTCTTTCATATGTAGGAAGGAAATTTGTTAAGCTCTTTATAAGAAGTTGCATCTCCTTGGATCCCATAGGAAGGATCTGTATGAAGATTGGTAGCTGTGTACATATATGTCACCATCATTAGCACTATTATCACTTGCTATCCACACTATTCTTTCTTAACATGGCATTAAATGCAGACTTTATGTAATTGTATTAACTATTCATTAGGATAGAACTGATAAAGAAGTATTTTATGAAAGAAAATCCCCTATTTTTATAATGCTGTTTGTTCTCTAGATGAACTTGGGGCATAGTCTTTATCACACTGTGCTTACTCAAAGTTTTATCATGAGGTTCTTTGGGGTAGAAGTCTGCTAGCAACGTTTTTTTGTTGTGGTTTTTAGGTTTTCAGATCCTGCTTCCAAAAATGCTTTTATTTATAAATATCTTATTTTGTTCTAAAATAAATGAAAGTAGCAGCATGGTATAATAAATTACAACTAAATTGGAGGAAAACACCAAAAAAATGCCCAAGAAACAAAATCAATGAATAAATGCAAACAGATGTAAAGAAGAGCCAAGAGTGAGGCTGATTCAATTGCTTTCTCCTTGAGTACCCTGTACCATTTAGCATGGTTGAATGTCTTTTCATCCACCCATTTAATAACTATTTAGTGTCTGCCATGTGCCAGACACTCTCCGTGGAAAATTTTCCTCCTTAACTTGCAGAACAATGTCATCTTATCATAAATTCCTCTCTATCCTCTTAACTGGTTCCTATTCCTTCTTTCATAACTTAAGTTTTGGAATCTTTTTTTGTTCTACCTCAATCCCTTTGCTTTCAATTTCTCTTCTAAAGTAACAACTTCCCAAATCCAGGAGCCAATGTTTTCTGAATTCAAGTTCTACATTTCTATAAGACCACAAGATATCTCCACCTTATACATTCGGCCAGCACCACGAACTTGCATGACCAAAAATCACCCTGCACTGACCCCCATTCACCAGAGGGCACACTCACATACTCCAAGCACAGAATTAGCTATTCATGGATCTTCACTTCTAGACCTGTTCACTTTCTGATCTCTAGGTCAGAAAGCATAACTAACACTGTCTCCTTCTCTCTCTCTCTCTCTCTCTCTCTCTCTCTCTCTCTCTCTCTCTCCCCCTCTCCCTCTCCATTTCCCCCCTCCTCATGCCAACCTAACTTCCCAGGCTGCTCCTCCTCTCCTCTCTCCCTACACCCACATAACTAGGTTCCCCAAACTCTTCTATCTTCTCTATTTAGGTAGCTGGAAGTTTAACAAAAATATAGCAAAGTAAAGACAGGAGGTAATTCTGTGCTTAGAGTGTGTGAGTGGAATGTGCCTTCTGGTGAATGAAGATCAGTGCAAAAATATGATCAAGAACAGAGACTATATTAAAAACACTTGGCAATCAATCAGAACAGACCAATGTGAAAAAATACCAGCTTAAAAAGCCAATATAGCCATAGGAGCCCATTCTTGCCTCATGAAAATAAAGGAGACATAGAGAAAGAAACAATAGGCAGAAGGAATGAGACTGCAGAGTAATGTGACATCTCCTCATAGCCCTAAGTGTTCAGTACAGTTGGCCAGATGAAATATTTAGAGTGAGTTTTATTTTTATTGTTCATCAAAAAGAATGAAAAGATCACATACATGAACTGATGTGACCCACATCAAAGGTAGCAGGTTGGACTCAAGAGCCAGAAGCCAAGAAAACACAATAAAGTAATCTAGGGGGAAAAAACGAGAAATCTGTAAGTTAAATCCTCATTTTGCTTTATTTATTTCATAAAGTAAAAGCAATTATGAGACAATATCCACAGGATTAAGATATTGTTACTATCTGTGATTTCTGGAGGTCCCCCTCCTTGGGAAAAGTTCCAGAACATTATGCATAGCCAAACAGCAGATCAATAGCTTTTAGGTCATCAATAATTACCACTAGTCTGCATTTGTTCATCACTCTTGCCCCTAGAGGCCACTGCCTTGGAAAGGCTTGAGACATTTGGAAGGGCAAATCTGCTTCTTTGATGCTTCACAGGGAGCCAAATAGAAACACGGCCAAGCTGAGAGTTTCTGTGCCTCCAGAATCTTCAAGAAGTTGCCATTCCAAGCTCTGATCACCTCCCCAGGGCACAGCCATAGACTGTGAGGGTCCTTGATACATGTGAGAATTTCAGGCTTCTAATATCTTATACACATTTCTTTTTTCTTGCTACTGACAGGGTCTTCTTGACTTCCCTTTTCTCTCCAGAACTCCAACATCTCTGCAACATTTCTATGTCTTTACAAAGAACAGGAAAGTGTACCACCTCAAGAACTGTCTACTTTCACATCTCTAAAACTCCCTAAGATAAAGTAGTAAAGATAATTAGTAAAGATAAAGCTTCTTTGAATAGCGGAGAAATAGCAAGAAAAGCAAAGTAAAATGTCAAGCAAAACAAACTAAAACCCTTCCAATATACTTGTATCAAGTACCTACATGCACACAATGGATAACCAATATTCATTAAGGAATAACCAGAATGTTAACAGTGGTCACCTCTAAAATGTGGGAATATGGAGTTTTCTCTATTTTCTAAATTTTCTGTAGTGAACAATGTGCAACTATTACAATAAATAAAAACAGTCCCTGAGGCAGTGGTAAGTTCACCAGTAGCTAGGGTAGATAATTTCCAGCCTGTTGATGGCTTCTCCCCACCCTTAGTCCTGCTTCTCTCACCTCTGTCAGAAGGCTTTGCCAAGCACCCAGAGCTACTTAGCCTAGGGCATTGGGAAAATCCTTGGAGCTGACAACCCAGGAGCCAGTCCTCCACTGTTAGGGGCTGAGAGTCAGTAGATAAATGTTTCCTACCTACCCTCCAGCCAGGATAATCCCCACATGTACCACAAAGACTTCAGAGAGACCCAGTGGAATTTACTGTCCCCACCATTGTCCAAAGTGGAACAAGCTCATCAAGATACTTTGTAGTGGCTTTTCTCCCTTCCCTGACTCATATGCCCCAAGTTACCAGAATTCATATAACCAATAACACCTTGATTACCATACCGTACACCATGTCTCTTATCTCTTTACCACTACATTATCTAGCACAGAGTTTTACGAACATTAGGTGCATTAAATGCTTGTGGAATTTAAGTTGACTTTTCATACTTCTAATGGAAATCCACCTGCACCAGCATCATGGTGTCTGATCCTATCAGATCTCAGAAGCTAAGCATGGTCAGGCCTGGTTAATACTTGGAGGGGAGACCCCTTGGGAATATCAGGTGATGTAGGCTTGGGAGAAGGACTTGGCAACCCACTCCCCAAAACCAATCAGCCATTTAAAGCCCTATGAACAGCAGAGAAGCACTAACAATACTGTTTTGTTTGTTGTTTGTAGGATAGCTATGCATCAGACACCGCCTTGATGGCACCTAACAACAGCAACAACAATGGAAATCTGGTGTTTAGCTCAGTTGGTAGAGCACTGCTCTTCACTCCCTGAGTACGTCAGTTCAATCCCCAGTACCACAAAAATGGAAGAAGGACATGGCAATCCACTTCAGAAGCAATCCTGAAACAATCAGCCATTGAAAACTCTTTGAGGGTCACAATGAGTTGGACCTGACTCAATGGCATCTAAAAACAACAATGGAAATTTGAAGGTTTTCTTAAAGGAGCCAGCATCAGAAGAGATTCAAAATCAAGCCCTTGAACTATAATTTGCAACACAATCCAAATGTGTAATTTAAAAAGACATAGTGATGGCAGATCTACTTTATAACTCACCATAGAACCTAGGAGCATTAGAAGGCTGGAATCTATGTAAGTTTACAAATTAGTTCAAGTGGGCATCATTTCAATGATGGCAAATGACACATAGGAAAAGAGACTCTGCTTCCTTTGTGCATCCCCACTAGAATAGTCAGATCTTTTGTCACCAGCATTATGTCCACAATGGCTAATTACACTCAGAAAGTAAATAGGTGTTCATTGACATTCTCTCAATATGAGTTCTCCATGAGCCATTGCTCCTACAATTTGCTGGTACTAGGAGAGTTTATATTAGTAATGATAAAGCAGAAGCACTAATTCCATAATCTTCAAGAGCTTTCATCAAAGAAAAATTGAATTAAGTTTAATTGTGGTATCATTCCTCAAAAATTGGTAGCCTATTTATGGCAACTACAGTTAACACCTCAGTTAACTAGAACATTTTATTAATAGCAAGCCCCCAGTATACTGAGCAATCTGAAGGACACAGAACTTTATTTTCCATGTTACTAAAGACATTGATTTCCACATCTGGCATTGGTAGAAGCCATTCCCCTTTGCCCTGTGTCTAGAAGGTAGCTCATGTCCTTCACCGTGGCATCCTGAGAGCAAGGAAGGAAGCTGATTGGAGGAGAGTGAATCCATATAGCTTAGACCCTGGAGTCAAACACAAGGTTGAGCTGTTTGTTTCCACATTTAAACTAACTTATTGTGACCTGCCTGTATCTGTATCACCCTGGCATCCAATCTTATCAGATATCAGAAGTTAAGCAGGGTCAGGCCTGGTTAGTCCTTGGATGAGAGACTGCCTGGGAATACCAGTGCTGTAGGCTTAGGAGAAGGACCCAGTAGCCCACTCCCAAAAAACAATTAGATGTTGAAAAACCTATGAATAGCAGAAAAGCACTGACATAGTGCCAGACATGGCACAGTGCCTGGTAGTGTTTCATTCTGTTGTACGTAGGGTCACTATGAGTCGAACCCGACTTGGATGGCATCTAACAACAACAATTTGCCAAAATTAAAAGTCAGCCAAGCTCTCCTGTCTTCTGGTACCTTCCATTTCCCAACTCAGCTCTCTTTTCACTCTTCCTTTTGAGTGTGTAGGATCCAAACACGGTGGGGAGAACAAACATGGGCTTCTGTTCCATATCCTTCTCTTACCTCCTACCTGAAGAAGGCATGTATCTTTGGACATATCTTCTCTTGGTTTGTCTTCTCTTCCTTCCTGTTTCTGTTACTACCTCCATCTTCTCCCTTTCTTTCTCCTATCTTTACTGTTTCTGAGATACAAACTGGAAGAAAAGAAATTTAAGGTGTTTTATGTTTTGGGCTTTTTGCATATTTTATGATGAACCTATTTATTACACGCTAGGCAACAAAACAAAAATCCTTATGACTGGGTCAGCACACAACTTCACAATAAATGGAGAAAAGATTGAGGTTGTCCAAGATTTTGCTTTGCTTGGCTCTATAATCAACACCCGTGGAAGCAGCCGTCAAGAAATCAAAAGACACATTGCTCTAGGAAAAGTTGTGGCAAAAGATCTCTTTAGAGTATTGAAAAGCAAAGATGTCACACTGAAGATGAAGGTGCGTCTGACTCATGCCATGGTATTTTCAGTGGCATCATATGGTTGTGAAACCTGGACATTGAAGAAGGGAGACAGAAAAAGAATTGATGCTTTTGAATTGTGGTGCTGGAGACATCTACTGAATATACCATGGACTGCCAAAAGAACCAACAAATCTGTCCTAGAAGAAATGCAACCAGAGTGCTCCTTAGAAGCAAGAATGGCCAGACTGCGTCTTACATATTTTGGACATGTAGTCAGGAGAGATCAATCCCTGGAGAAGGACATCATGTTTGGGAGAGTGACAGGTCAATGCAAAAGAGGAAAACCCTCCACCAGATGGATTGACACAGTGTCTACAACAATGGACTTAAAACATAAATCAGATCGTTTGCCTGACACAGAATTGGCAAGTGTTTCGATCTGCTGTACATAGGGTCGCTATGAATTGGACTCGATTTGATGGCACCTAACAACAACAACAAGACAACAAAAACAACAGGCATCATTCGAGATAGTCTCATATGTACCACTTTGATGTTTTTGTGGTATCATTTTCTCTATCCAATATTTAGAGCAATATCTATAGCTATTTTCTGTATCCAATATTTAGAGAAAGATAGTCAAAGTGTCAAAGTAACTAGTAAATACCTCCCACTGCTTCTTTTGCTCAAGTACTTGTCTTTAAATCAAACACAAAGGCAATTCTGAATTCAAAAGAATCAAAAACATATACAAGCACATTATTCTCAATGAGCGATAAGGAATGGGTAAAAGAAAAAGACTATTGTAGCTATGATTGATACCCAGATAAAAAAAGTGGTGCAGAGTGGCAGGGTGACTAAAATTTGGTACTTTGGGCCTGGTCCCATCACTCATGACTTTAAATTTCTGAGCCTCGGTTTCCTTATCAATTAGTAGGCCATATAATAATCTTATGCCTTAGGCTTAGCAGAATTATTAAATGAGATAATGCATGTAAAATGCTTAGCAGAGTTCTGAGATATAAAAGAAACAGAAACACACACAAAAGAAGGCAATCCTGAGCGCAGATTTATGTCTTGGTCTTAAAACTCATTTTCTTTCTCTTCATTTTTGTTTAATGTACTTTATATTTAAAATTAATAGCTTTCCTTTTTCATTGATTTGCTTGTGTTCTCGGTGTGTTATCAGTTAGAATCTCAGCTATATGTGGAAACAAGGCCTGATTCACCTTGGGTGTTACCACTCTCTTTGATAGTAATTACCCTAGCAGTAGTGGCTGCTCTTGAACTTTTACCAACTGTCTTAAAAAATACTAACTTATTAGTTTTTTACAGACAGTGGTATCCTGATTATGCACCTTCCTGCCTTGCTCACCTTTGTTTTCAACATGGTATTTAGGAGCCAGTATCCTCAACCTCTCTAGCTCAGTTAAGCCAGCCTGAAATGCTGTTATCTGGCTTAAGCTCAATTGGAGAAATTATAGGATAATGAGGAAATAGGAGGCAGGATAATGAGGAAATAGGGAGCAAGTTGATGAAGCAACAAAGGACAAAAGAAAGTCTGATATGATTCACACATGCAGATCAAAGAAAGTGAATGGATAGAATAAAGAAGAATATAGCTGAAGACAGAGAAAAGGAGCAAATTCTATGTTGCATTATATTTTGAGAATCCTAGGGATGGTACATCCCTAGGGATGGAAGTAAAAGTTGTGAATGAGTATAAGATCAAATCATATTTGGAGTGTATTTGTTTATTATTCATCCATTCAATAAATATTTATTGAGTACCTACGATATAACAGGGCTGGGGTTTAGCTCAGTTGGTAGAGTACCACTCTGCCCTCTCTGAGGACCTGGGTTTGATCTCCAGTACCAAGAAAATGGGAGAAGGACATGGCAATCCACTCCCAGAGCAATCCCGAAAAAATCAGCCATTGAAAACCCTATGAGGGTTGTTGTGAGTCAGACATGACTTGATGGCATCTAACAACAACAACCATATAATAGGTACACTAAGATACTAAAAGCCTGCAGCGGTAGCTCTGTGGCATCCAATCCTGTCAGATCTCAGAAGCTAAGCAAGGTTGGGCCTGGTTAGTACCTGGATGGGAGAGCGCCTGGGAACACCAGAAGCTGTAGGCTTGGGAGAAGGACCTGACAACCCCCTCCCAAAAATCAATCTGCCATTGAAAACCCTATGAACAGCAGAGAAGCACTGACAATAGTGTTTCCCCTGTTGTACAGATGGTCACTATGAGTCGGATACCGACTCAACGGCACCTAACAACAACAACAACAAGATACTAAAATACAATGCTGAGCAAAACAAACAAAAATCTCTTACCAGGGGAGATTTGAAGTGGGATGCCTACTAGCATTTGACCAACTTATCTTTTCTCTTTTAGACCTATGGGTCTTAAAATAGTAAGTAAAAGAAGCCAAAGGATTTTCACTTCCTCTTCTGCTGATTTCTTGGCAGGAGGCCCTTAAAGGGTCCACACTTGTGCATAAAAAGACATTACAAGAACTAGTTCAAAGACATATAGAAAACTGGGTCCACAAACTAGAATCTTCACAAAGCCACATCTGAAGAAATCAGAAACTATGCTGAAAATATTAAGAGAAAGAATGAAAGATCAGTAGAAACAATTTCCAATTGCTTACCATCTGTGTTAGAATTAGTAAAGCTGAAGAAACTAAGGCTATGTTATCATTTTTTCCAACTAACTCTCAGTTAAACTAGTGAGCATCATAGAGCTAATGGGGTACAGTTGTTCAGATTTCCCTTAATGGAACTTTAAGATCTGGAAACAGCAGTGATTGGTCCATAGCTCACACACATTTTCATGTTAGATTTCAGAAAAATGAGTCGTACAAATCTGTCCTTTGATTTTCTACAGAATTGAGGATAAAGATATGTGATTAATTCTTAACATCTACAAGTTTTATTCAGAAAAATCTACTAAAGAATTGAAAGATCAAATGATATCACAAGCAGTTGTCAAGAGAATGTTATTTAATGAATAGATGTTACTTCACTTCGTATTTATTACCACACAAATCAGTAATACCAGAAATTTTGCTGCAATCAGATAATTTGAAAACACTCAGCAATTTATAATTTCACTTCTTTAGATCACAGTTCCCATATGCAAGATATATTACCTCTCATACCAACATTTAACTCCTGTTATAATAATTATTATGGTTATATTTTTTATATTTACTTAGATGATAGTTTGGTCTTTTTCCCCACTGCCAAACTGTAAATGTCACAAATGCAAAATCAGATTTTGTCTTATCACTGAATCAGAGCTCCCTAGCACATAGTAGGGACTCAATAAATATTTGTTAAACAAATGAACTTTCAACCTTTAACACCACAGAATGGGTTGCATTCCAAACTAACATTACAGTGAGCAAAGCTTGTGGGAGTAAAGCCTGAGGAAATGGGGAGTGAGATTATCTGTGGTCAAATTCCAGAAGGACATGTGTAAATCCATAGAATTAGATGTGCTGATGTCAGCTTCCTCAGCAGGTGTCAGACTGATATTAACATCAGTCATCATTATTATTTGGAGCTATTTCTGTGCTAAATGCTTTATATACACTATCCTTATCCTCCAATAAGCATTTCAGGTATGCTTGGTTATCCCATTTTACCCCTGAAGAAATTGTTTCCAGAGTTCTTAGGCAGTAGAGCTAGAAACTGAGCTCAACTCTGCTCTGAGTACACTCTACTTCCTCCCCAAACCTGGCTCAGGAATCACACTGCCATTCCAGTGGGAAGTAGGCTCAGAGAATAGCTTTAAATTGCCTGGCACAATAGTTTTGCCTCTCCATCTGACTTCATTTGACTCCACTGGTGGCTATTGGACATATATTATTTTTTTCGAAGAAAATGTTCCTTGCTGAAATATATTAGTTTCTTAAAGAGTCCTGTTCTGACAGCCCTGGCTACTATAGGAAAAGAGTAAATGTGACAGACTAGCCTCGCAGGAATGCTCTAAGGTAAGTTACTGAAATAATTCCTTTTTTGAATTGCAGGATTAAGCCAGCTTGAGAATGTCACTCTTTTCTCAGTGGAAGACCATGGAATATAAGAGAATGAGTCCTTTTATTAAATGATCATTACAAAAACCTAACTCTTTCAGTTTTGTTTTCATGTGTGGGAAGTTCAAAGATTCAATAAAGTGCCATATCAATCATATTTATGGTACATTTTCTCATCTCTAGGCACAATTATTTGCATAATAGAAACCTCATAAATGATCAATTAAATCTAATGAGTTTATGATTATTGAATGTTATTGAATATAGCTAGTTTTTTAATAGATCATATGTTCTAGGAAGAAATGAAGATCCAATTTGCAGACAATAATGAAGACTTGAAAAATAGGCTTTCTTAGATTTTATGGTAAATAACTACTAGAATTGACTAAAGTTGTACAAAGGTATATGGCTCTATGTAGCACATGCCATGGCATATCAGTGGGTACTGACCCTTAATGCCAAGGCCTGAAGGACCCTCAAAGCAAGTCTAAAGAGACCAGAATTAAATTCAATGTGATTTGTCTTTTCTCTTCTTAATAGCTGGCTTTGGTAAATTAGGTAATGTTTTCATTGACCTTGTATATTTGAAATTTCAGCTGCCTTGTATGTATTTAGGGTAGAAAAATTGAGAAATCATACTAGATTCAATGAAGATAACATAGACCAAGTAGTTTGTCCTTACTAATTATCAAGAATGATTTCCTCTTCTCTTCATTGGATCTTAGTACCTAACATGTAAAAAAAGACAAGGCATACAGCTTCCATTTTCCATCCATTTTATGGTCCTTGGCCATAATGGTGACAAATGTAATAAGTAAATGACCTGGAAAAGAGAACCATGTCTTAGGCAACATTTCAGGTTAAAAACATTCTCTACTTTAGGGAAATCCAATGTGATTCTAAGATTTCAGCCCAAAATCTATGTATAAATTATGAGTGTGAGGAAAGGGTGGAAGGTTTACTTAAACAACTGAAATAAGCTGTTATATTTTACAAGATGTTCTTAAAGTTTCTTTAAATAGTTCATTGTTGTTGTTATTAGGTGCCATCAAGTCAGTGTCCAACTCATAGCAACCTTATATACTACAGACAAAATACTATTATCATGCTTCTCTGTGCTATTCATAGGGTTTTCAATGGCTGATTGTTTTTTGGGGGGAGTGGATTCCCAGGTCCTTTTCCCAAGTCTACAGCACCTGGTGTTTCCTGGCAGTCTCCCATCCCAGTGCTAACCAGGCCTGACCCTGCTTAGTTTCTGAGATCTGACACCACAGTGGTACAGCTGCAGGAAAATGGTTCATTGGTATCTTAAAAATAGGGCAGACATCAACAGAAGAATGGACAGAAAAAAACTGTGGTACATATATACAGTGGAATACTACTCAGCAATAAAAAATGAAATAATGCCATTTGCAGCAAAATGGATAGAACTGGAGAACATCATCTTAAATGAGTGAACATAAGCTCAAAAAGAGAAATACCATATGTTCTTATTCATACATGGGAGCTGAATCATACTTAAAGAAAGAAAAAATCCTATACATAAATGGATATATAAAAATGCACTATTAAACTTAGTGAAGAAGGGACAATAGAAAGAGTAGAAAGGAGGAAAGAGGGAACTAGCAGAGGGAAGCAAAGATCCGAAGATGGATGGGGAGGAGGGTCAATGTGGAGGGATGAATGGGGAAAGTACGATCTCATTGTAAACAACTTCATGAGTACATTGGAAAAATAGGGGAATATAACCCAAATATGCATTTGAGTTTTACTACACATTAGCCATAAGTCTCCATAAACCTTGTGGGTTGATGAAAGCATTGCCAGAAGGATGCATAATGGAAAAAACAATGCTGTATTACTCTGTACTCCATCATCATTTACTAATAAAGGGAGAAAATAGGGCACAATTTAATGCAATGAATGAAATTAATATAGTATCCCAAGGCTATTTCTTCCAGATACTTAACTTTTGGATCTAATTCCAAAAGGCTTATCAGGAGGATTTGGCTCTGGTAAATATTAGAGGTACAAGAAGATGGCATAGAACCACCTCACAACTCCCAAGGACACAAAAATATATGTTTTCCTTTTGTTCCAAATGGTCTTGGATGCTAAGATTAGCAACCACAATTTAAAAGACTCCTCAAATGAGTTAGCCCTATTGTTTTCATAAACTACATGGAGCCATTCCAGACGTGAAAACAGAACTTAATCAAAACTGAAGCGTAGATGAGCTGGAACTGAAGGGCAAGGAAGCTCTACTAAAACCAAAGCTGTTTTTCCTCTCATGCCCTCTAGCCCCAAGCACAAAGAACAGGCATCATATGCAGAGAGGATGTCAGTGCCCCATTAGGATAAAAGTAATCATGCTAATGATAATACTATAGGCCATTATTGTAATGATTAAAAGCATTAATTATATTGAATTATTATTACTGATGATATCACAGTAATGACTACTTTACTGAAGTCAATCTCAAAGTCTTGTTTTCATTACTAGCAATCATAATACTATTGAAATTCCTCCTATATCCTGAAATAACCATATTCTCTCAATGGCAGAGATGAAGAAACCACATACTTAAAAGTCTGCAGACAGACTTCTGAGGAGGGCAGCTGACCTTTTTGTACCCAAGTAGCACTCAGTATCAGTCTGCTTCTCCATGAGATCTGGCTGTTGAAATAATTTCCTAAGTTTTCTCAGATCCTCATCTGTCCCTCCAATAAACATTTAACACCTAAAGATGCTCAAACACTTCATTGTTTCTTGTAGTCTGCAAAAGGACAGCCAGCTCTCTGGCTAATTCCAAGTTTGCTTTGATGCTTACAGCTCACTCCACTGCATTAAGAGACTTCAAAAAGAGACTAGAACCCCCTACACACCACCACATTTCATTCTTTCGTATCACCCAGTGAAATAAGACTTCAGAGAAATCTGGGAAGACAAAAACAATGTATTTCATCATAAAAGATTAGAAATCCTTCATCTGTACTCCCTGCTAAAACTTGTAACACAGTCTGGAGCAAGAATGTCTGGTGTTGGTCAGTGCTGAGGCAATACCCTAATATATTGTCTTCTAGCTATAAACCTAGTCCACAGACAGATGATGAAGTAGCTCTGCATTCCAGTTACTTTAGATATACTGAATAATATTCCCTTGCCCTAAATCCTGACTTAGCTTCTAGTGTGTAAAATTCTGTGTTGTTATATTATTTAAGATGTTGCTTGTAAGTACCATTATAGTAGGGTTCTGTTTCTTTTTTATTTAATCCTGTCTGACAATATTTATCTCAAATTATGACATTTTTAATATATTTACTTCAAATGTAGTTGCTCGTTTATGGTACTTGATTTTAAACTACCATAATATTCTTTACTTTCTATTGAATTAGTCCTGTATACTTTCTCTTTCTCTCTCTCTCTCTCTCTCTCTCTCTCTCTCTCTCTCTCTCTCTCTCTTTCTCTCTTTCTCCCTCTCTTTTTCTCCTTCTTGCTTCATCTCTCTCCCCTGCCTGACCTTGGCTTCTTTAACATTTGTTAAATATATTATTTTTTTGTCTATTTTCCTCTTATTATCTTATTATTGATTTGCTTGCATGAGTCTTATTTGGACTGTGTATCTCTGGCTTGAATTTTTGTTTTGTTTTGTTTTGTTTTGTTACTTTTGGAAAACTTTACACTGTTACTGCCTCAAATTTTGTTTCTGCTATATTTTTTAGTCTCGCCTTTTATTTCCTTGAACATAATAAGGATAGTTATTTTAAATTCAAGTGTATCAGTTAGCTTTGTGTCACTGGGACCAAAATACCTGACAGAGACAACTTAAGGAAGGAAAGATTTATTTGGGCTCATGGTTAACGACAAAATCAGTCTATAGTGGCAGGGAAAGTGTGGTTGAATAGATCAGTCCAGGGTGGCAGGAGTTTGTGGCAGAGGCAGTTCACATTGCAGTAGACCAGGAAATAGTGAGCTTAGCAAAACTGGAGGCTGTGTATTACCTTCAAAGGCCCACCCCTGGAACCTACTTCGGTCAGCTAGGTCTTACCTCCCAAATTTCCACAGCCTTCCAAAACGGACCAATCATTCAAACAAGGGACTGTGCTGGCTATTTAGTATTCAAACAATTAACATCCAGGTCGGCTAACTCCATTATCTAGATCCCTAGAAGGGCTGTTTTCTCTGTCTCTTGTTTTTCCTTATTTGTGTTGACAAATTTATGTTTCCATGTGTTACATGCAATATGTCAATAAAATTTGAGACTCTGCAATATGGCATCTTTTTCCTAAGGAATTCTAAATTTGCTATGGACCTAGGTTGGGAGTTCTAGTAATCCCAACCACTTCAGTTCAGAGTTTGATATGATTCAAAACTCTATTTCCAATTTATATTTGCTCCTAGAGAGTACAAATTTGGGGTCCCAACAGAAAAGCTGGAGAGGTTTTGCAGAGTTTCTTTACTTGGTAAACCTTTACCTCAGATATTTGGCTGGCCAGCTCTGTGCCTTTCACATCTCTGCTTATTTTCTGAGGCTTTGAGTTTCCTCTTGGAGAAATGGTAAAAATGTATAGGGAAGCAGCCCCAAGGGCCAGCCCCATCTCTCTCAATCTCTAGTCCAGAAGTTGTCACTAGCTTGCTAATTTCTTAGCCTTAGAATAGATGTTTTCATATTTGACCAGCTTTTCCATAATTCCCAGTGGGAGGACCAGCCCTAATTACCTAGTTTGCCATTACCAGAAGTGGAAATCCCAGTGCCTGGAATCTAACCCTTAGAGAGTTGTCAATGGCTGTACACCAGGAAGGAGTACATTAATCCACTCCATTCATTTATGTTTGCAAGCAAATATATGTATTTATTCTTTACTAGATGGTGGGGTTGGGGATAGAGAATATAAAAGGAAATAGTGAGTGCCTTAAATTACAGCTTAGCTGGCATGAAGAATGTTACAGGGCCTCTTGGGTATACAGATAACAGGGATAAAGCAGAATACATATTTGATGTATTCTACATGCACTGTTTTGATGTTTTTAGATTCTACTGTCTAGATGGATCTCTGATGGTGAAAATGTCTCACTGGGAAGATCAGTAAAAGGACAACAACCCATCCATCTGTGGCTGCCAATGGCAAGGTCAATCATCATTTGTACTGTTTGCCCTTAGCATAAAAAATTTGTTCAACCTTAGCCTGATGAGCAACTCTGATGCCTTTCCTCAGGAAGCACTGGCTGCTAATTGTGAAATGACTCTCTCAGTATTTCATAAAGTTTATGCTCTTGGCCAAGGGTGGGCATGGCCATTTATTTAATTAAATATTTATTCCTATGCATGTTTTAATGTGCAAAGCACCAAGCTAGTTGATTTGATATGTAAAAAGATGAATTTTATTCATATTCTTTAGTAACATGGCTCTAGTTATGCTACTATGGTTTTAAGATTTTTATTGTACACATCTTTATTATAAGTCATTATAAGTCCTTTTTGAAAGCAGACAACGCATAAATAATTAATGAATCCATGAACAAATCTCTATCCCTGTTCTCAAAGAGTTTATGATCCAGAACTAACTGAGTTTACTGTGGTATTAATCAGATTGGGTTGTCCTTGAATAGAAGGTCATTGAGCTACTTCAGAGCATGCAGGGATGCTCTTGGGAGGTGGACACTGAATCGTCTGCCCCCAAGTCAATCCTTCTCTTTCTGTCTTAACAGAATCCAGATCCTGTTCATTAACTTACCTGCCCCACTCATAGTAATGAGCTTTAGTGGAAACTGACCAATACCTTGGAAGCTGACCAAGCTCTAGGAGTGGGAGACATCTAAAGTTAACCCTCTTCCCCCTGACCAGTTAACTAGTGCAGTGATGAGCCTGTGACCTTGTACTGGCCATTGAAATGGGAGAGAAAGTCTCCTAAGCATCTCCTAAGACAAAATTACAAAAAAGGACCCTTCCTCTTCTTCCTCTATTTCTGTGTTCAGCTATGACACTAGGAACTGCTGCAGCCCTCTTGCCATAAGGCTGAGGGTAAAGCCAACATGTAGAACAGCAGATTCCAGAGATGGAAAGAACATGGCATTTGGAAAATATTATGGAACCAGTGGATGAAAGCATAAGTAATTCATTGTAGCCATGTTTTTCAAGAAGGAAAGAATGTAAGAAATAAATATGTTCTTATAAATGGGAAAAAAGCTTCAGGTAAAACTAGATGGAATCTTTTTTAATTGTTCTTTAATATCCAAGAAAAGGTAATAGGATAAAGAATATGATGTCTGATGAGGATGCCTATCAAGGTCAACTATAAAATTCTCTGAAAAATGGAAAGGTAATTTCTTCAAGCAAGTACTGCATCAATAATCATTACATTCCTACCCACTGATCTTGATCAAATGGTTAAATCAGGATTTGTCAACCTTGGCACTATTGACATTTGGGCTGATGATTCTTGTGGTGAGGGCCTGTCCTGTGTGACGTGATTACCAGCATATCTGGCCCCTGCTCACTAAGTGCCAGTTTGACTCCCTGATCTTGGTTGTAACAATTAAAAATGCCTCTAGACATTGCCAAATATCTAATGAGACTAGGAATGATAGGACTCATGCTTTCAAGCCCAATTGGGAAAATATGAAATGTTAAACACCTTGGTCAGAGTCATAGTCTTGAGTAGTCATACACAGAAACTACTTGGAATGACAATCATAGTTGAAAAGATGTCAGCTGCACTCTCTAATTTACAGAGCACCAGCTAAGGGCCTTCTTCCATTTGATCTGCAGCTAGTATACCATCAAAAGAATCACAGCCCAAAGATGAGCATAGCAGCTCTAAGTTCTATTCTTATAAAACATTTTCAAGCCCCATTCCAACTTACTGGCCAAACAAAATAAATACCTCTGGGAGCACAGATGTAAAATCAATATTGAAGGGAGCTGTCAACGTGTACAGGGAGCAGCTTCCCAGCCAACGTTCAGGAGAAGCATTTACATAGCCAGCATCCTAGTTCTGGGGCTGACAGGAAGCTGACATACTGTGCAGACCCCGCAGCTCTCAGGATCACATAAACTACACTTCATTTTCTCACATGAACTTCTAGTAGAAATGAAGAAAAATGAAAGAATGCTGACTGAAGTAAGGAATAAATACATGCACTAAAATAGTGCTTTCCTTAATCCTCACTATTCTTGTGCATGGAACTTTTAAAAAATTAAATTTATAAAAAAATTAAGAGAATAATGTAATGAACCCATCTCTGCATTCACTGCCTTAAGGAATATACTATGAATATATATGAAAACTTCTTCATTTGCACTACTCTACCTCCTAAGAAATAAAATATTATTAACACAGTTGGTAGAGTTCTGCCCTGAGCTCTCTAAAGCCCCAGGTTCGATCCCCAGCACTACAAAATCCAAAGAAGGACCTGGCAGCCCACTCCCAAAACAATTAGCCATAGAAAATTCTATGAATATCAGAGAACTGTCAAATATAGTGCCAGAAAATGAGCCCCCCAGGCTGGAAGGCATTCAAGAAACACTGGGAAAGAGTTGCCTCCTCCAAGTAGAGTTGACCTCAATAACAGGAATGGAGCAAAGCCCCAGGGACCTCCTTTTGCTAATGTGGCATGACTCAAAATGAGAAGAAACATAGTTGCTGCAACAATGGACTTAGACATAAATTGTGTGCATGGCCATGGTGTTGGGTAGTGTTTTGTTCTGTTGTACATAGGGGTCCCTATGAGTTGGATCGAATTTGATAGCACCCAGCAAAAAATAAACATCTGTAATGAACTAGTGTCTATGTCACTGAAACAACTGAGAAGATGTTTCCCTTTTTGTATGTTTCACACGTCATTGCTCGTTTTATAAATACTACCTCACCATTCTACACCCCTCCATCCTTTCTAATTGCCACCATTCCTCTAAAACAAAGGAAAGTACTTAGATATTAATAGCTTACAGAAGAAAGGAAATAGATGGTGGATCATGATGCTTCATCCCAGAACATCAGAAATCATTTTGGAAGAGTTATGACAAAGTAAAGAGACTGAGTCTCCACGTGTTAAGAAAAGTAGTCCCCCTATGCCACAGGCACAGTTCATAGGGTGTGTTCCCATAAGTGTGAACTCTATGAAAATAGGGGCTATGCATCTATTTCTCCATATCCTACTGTCTAGCACAGGGCTTGGCACTGAGCACAATCACAATGAATATTCTTGCTAAATCTGATGACAATGAATGTGAGTTGGAACCCCCCCCAATGCAACATTAACAAAATTTCACAGTTTAGGTTAGCAGCATTGCTGACTTGTTGCATTTTTACGTAAGCTCTCCTAATTCTTTCCAGTTTTTCTATCACAATCATCCTTCCCAGTGTTCTTTCAGTCTCATTAGGGAAAACTTGTTATCTGTGAATACTAATTATCCTGACATTCTCATACTGGAGGCTAAATGTATCATCCATGAGCTTCAAACTTGTCAGTTAGAGTCCTGGAGCACCGTGCTGACAGGAGGGCCAGCTGGTTCTCAGGGGACATACAGTCATGCCTGTAAATCAAGACCTTCAAGGAATTGGCAAAGCCTTCTTCATCCAGGCCTCAGAAGGAAAAATGAAACTTGTGTGTTAAAATGCCATTGCACTTATAGGAAGAAATGTAACTACAAAGGAGAATATACCTCCTGTTAAGCTTGGGCATCCTCTGATGATATTTGTTTTCTGGAAGGTCACCTGTGTATGAGCCTTATTGTAGCCTTGCCATTATTCTCAGCCAGATGGGGTCTCTAGCCCTACCTGGATCAATCTTGTCTTTCACAGAGGTCTATTTTATATTTAGTAGACTTCTAAATGAAACTGTGAATATCTGCTGTTAGCTCCTTTTGACTCCTTGTTTGTCATCTAGTACTTTTTCTTATTATTAATATTTGATCTAGTAAAGCGCTGATCCCAAAAAAGAAACCTCATAAGGGTATTGAATTCATGTGCATGAGAGGGTTGAGCTTGGTGCTATAAAGCCCAAGGAGGTACTTTCTATATGAGAATATTCCCAACTGGATTTACTAGATCCAATCTGATCTTAAAGTCATGTTGTTGTTGTTAAGTGCTGTCGAGTCCAAATCTTACTGACCCAATGTACAACAGAACAAAACATTCCCCAAAATTGTGCCATGTCCAGCACTATTGTCAGTGTTTCTCTGCTATTCACAGGGCTTTCAATGGCAGGTTGTTTTGAGAGTGGGTTGCCAGGTCCTTCTCCCTAGCCTGCAGTGCCTGGTATTCTCAGGTGGTCTTTAAAATATCACTATCTCATGAAAGATGCACATTTCCTCATGTTTTTATTTAGTGGTTTATCAAAAAACTCTCAAATTCAAAAATTGTGGCATAATCTAAACTGGTGAAGACATAGGTAAAGAAATAGATGATTAACACATGACTGAAAAATAAAGGGAACTCAAAGAAGATTTATTCTCTAAAAATTTTTTGATGATTTTACAATATTAAAATGTAAGTTGAAACTTTTCTTTTTTTGGTATTGGAGTTTTGAACCCAGGGCCTACCCATGGTTTGCAAGTCCTCTACCACTAAGCTGCACCCGTAGCCCATTTTATAATCTTTTATCTTGAGACAGAGTCTCCCTAAGTTATGCAGGCTGCCTCTGGCCTTGAATTTGCAATCCTCCTGCCTCCAACTCCCTAGTTGTTGGGATTATAGGCATGCACCACTGTGCACTCTGAAAAAAATAAATATTAAATTTTAAAGACATATCTCACAATGTTATTTAAGTTGACTTTATCAACTATCACTTTGAACATTTTATCAGGACATTAGAACATCTGAGTCAATCAATTATTTTAAAATAAATCATTGATCTGTCAAAATGGATATTAAAGACAAAAACACTGAACCCATCATATGAAGGCCAAATATGTTCCAGGTTCAATCAACAACTTCACATCAAAACCAGCACAGATGTTTTCCCATAATGCCCTATCATCTAATATTTGCAGATTTAATCTCGAATCCATAAGAAAGAATTGTGGTCCAGGCAGATCATTCATTAGGAGGCCTCCCAGGTATTGATTTAAAATGTATTCATATACATTTGCTAAATGCCAAAGGAATTGTTAGAAAAGAGAAAAATCAGTTGTATGTTTTGGCTGATGTTAAAGGCCAATGTTTCAATAGTCCTCCTAACCCCCAAAAAAAACCTGAGGACAGTGGCTATCCTCATGCAGAATGACTGGAAATAATGTTTAAAGGGGGAGCTCAAAATAGATTCAAATATTGACTCTTGTCTGGTCCAGTGGGTGTAAAAGAAAGGGAAAGAGCTTCTGAATTGACACCAAGCTGGCAGAAAAAAGATGACACATTAAAGATATAGAAAAACAAGCCTTTAGCAATTTCTCTAAAAATCTTCATCTAATTTGAGTCTAATTATAAACCAGTAATTGAGCTATCCACACCTATCTCTTGGCAGCTTCACCCAGAGAGCTAGAAAGCCATCTCTGAGCAGGGTGGGAGAAGGATGCAGAACACCACTCCAGGTCCATCCTGGATTTCCTGCCATTCACAAGCCTTCTGTCCATGAACCAATTAATTAATATCTCTGAGTGAGTTTCTTCTCCAAAAGGCAGCAACCAGGAGTTCAAGAACAGGCAAGCTATGGTCATTCCATGTGCCTGTGCATGGCCTTTCTTGTCAGAGCATGGCGCATGGGACCAAGTCCAGGCTAAGAAAGATACAAGTTTGAATCTTAAGTCTGCCACCTAGTACCATATTACTTAGAAACAGTAATTAACATCTCTAGGTTATATTTTCCTCAGCCATAAGACAGGGAAGGTAATACCCACTGTGATTTTTAAGAAAGTTTACAAACTGGGCATTGTGGCACATTCCTGTAGTCCCAGTGACTTGGGAGGCTGAGGCAGGAGGATCTTGAATTTGAAGCTAAAGGCAGCCTGTGGAACATAGTGAGACCCTGATTCAAAATAGAAAATAAAAAGTGGAAGCTGGGCATGGTAGCACATGCCTGTAATCTCAGTACTAGTGAAGCTGAGGTAGAGGAATCATTGAAAGTTCAATGACAGCCTGGTCTACATAGTGAGACCCTGTCTCAAAAAAATTTAATTTAATTCAATAATTTAAATTAAAAAAAATAAGGTAGCTCAGAAGTAGAGTGCTTGCCTATCATGGTCAAAATTTTGAGTTCAATCCCCAGCTCTACCAAATAAAAAAATTATGTGTGTACGTGTGTGTGTGTGTGTGTGTGTGTGTGTGTGTGTGTGTGTGTGTGTGTATTCTCAGCCAGGTATAGTGGCAGATGGCACGCCTGTAATCCCAGTACTTGGGAGGCTGAGGTACCAGCCTGAACTACACAGCAAGATCCTTTGTCAAAAAAAGAAAGAGAACAAGGAAGGAGGGAAGGCAGGAAGGCAGGAAGGCAGGAAGGCAGGCAGGCAGGCAAGAAGGCAGGAAAGTAGGAAGGCAGGAAGAAGGGAAAAAGGGAAGAAGGAAGATAAAAAGAGACACTTTGCAAGAATAAGAACTGGCACACAGCACTCTGTACAGGTGGCTGGAGTAGGGCTGCTACTATTGCTGCTTCTTTACTTTTATTGTTACCATTATGCTTATGGATTGATCTGGGAGAGTCTATGGGATTGACAGTAGAAGAGGACAGAGATAGGAAATGGAGCTGCCTTGACAGAAAGAATGGGAAATAGTGAGATGGGAGATGAAGATAAATTAATGTTGCCAAATCAGAACTAGCCAATCAGGATTATTGGCAAAATCAAGGAGATCCTTGGGAAATTTCATACTAGGGTCCTTATTTTCCGGCACACAGTGGAAAGGCCATCCTAGTTGCCTATCTTGAAGGAATGGTCAGAGGTTCTTCTCACAAGACCTCCATCTTCCATAATGAAGATCCTTCACCTCACTTCTTCCTTCACCCACTATACACAGGGTGGAAGCAGTGAGTGAATTATGTGGAGAGAAAAGCAATGGGAAGTCAACCAATTGGACAGCAGGAGGACAGAGGGTGTGGGACAAAGGCCAGACAAATCTGTTCCTATCCAAGGAGTTCAACTCAGGAGCTGGCTGAAGGTGGAACCATTCATGGGAATGGGCATGGAATTGACAGCAGGGAACAGAGTGGGAGGGAGACAGAGTATAAAAGAAAACTTTGCAGTCCTGGCTTGTAGCTTAAATATGGCTTCTTCTATGAGGAGCACATAAAACTGTTCATCTTCTTTCCTTGACAGTATAGACTGTTACAAAGAGCTGCTGTGTGGCTATATTTTACACAAAACCATGACTTCTGAGGTAAAAATGTTGGTGCAAGATAAAAAAAATGTATTTCTAAGATTTGAGTGGTTTCTGTCAGCCAAAGGGAAAAGACACAGAATTTATTCCTACAAAACAGCTTTCAAACTCTCTTCATCACTAATCCTACACATTCTTCAAATACCCACATGGGATAGTTTTCAGTGAGAAGACAGTCCTCACTTTCCTTTATTCAATTAGATCTCAAAACATGAAAATTACATTAAAAAACAAATCCCTTCAAATCTTTCCAAAAGGTAAATTCCCACAAAAAAAAAAAAAAAAAAAAAAAAAGACAAATGAATCCAAAAGTCCTCTTGTGTTGTCTCCTGGGTACTTGATTACTAACACTTGAAGTTTTCATCACTGGCCCTTTCACAGAATTGGGCAATGAAAAATCTTTTATTGAACTATTCCTCATTAACACAAATCTTAGGATATGTTTCTCCATTCCTAAGAAAATGTATTTGGTATAAAAATTAAATTATAACAATGTTTACAATGCTTAGCATTTGAGCTGAGAAGAAAGGGAGATGATAATGGTCCTCTTTCTCCAACCTTATGGCCTCTCCTGTGTCCTCACAAACTTAGAAGTACCCAAGTATTCTGTTTCCAATTCTGAAAAACCAGCAGCAAGGTCCCTGGGGAAAATATGTATCATAGAGTTCAGGATTTTTCTTTCTCCTCCTCCACTTCTTCCCCTTCTTAATCCACAAACCCAAGATGGGGACAAATAAGAAGAGAATAGGGTGGCATCAAGAGTGAATCTGTAAAAGAGAGGAGGGCAAAGTTCGTCAAGTAATAGAAAAAGTCCCACTTAACCACTTGAATACCCCACCCATTGCCAGATGTCACTGAAACCAGCAGAAAGAATCACCTGGAGAAGAAAAGAATTTCCCACATATGCACCAGTCAGGCCCCTGAACTGGATCTTATCTGCTTCTCTTTTCTTTCCACACTGAGTAGTAGAGTACAGACTAGACAGACAGACCTCTCTGGAGTCAGGTGTAGGTTGTACCAGCCAAGAAGCTATTGAGTACCTACTTCTACTGTCTGATGCCTTGCAAAATAGTTTAGACAATTCAAAAGACAAATTATTATTTTGTTATAAAATAAAGAAAACATGACAAATCAAACCATCCAAATGGTCTATCTGTCCCAATGTGATCATAAACAAATTGTAGGAGCCGGGTGCCGTGGAGCATGCCTGTAAAACCAACAACTTGGGAGGCAGAGGCAGGAGGATCACAAGGTCAAGACCAGAGGCAGTTGGCATAATTTAGCTAGACCATGTCTCAAAAAGTAAAAAAAAAAAAAAAAAAAATGTGCTGGGGATGCATCTCAGTGGTATAGCACTTGCAAAGCATGCAATTGCAAGGCCCTGGGTTCAACCCTCAGTACCACAAAAAAAAGTAATAAGTATAAATAAATAAATAAATAAATAAAATTGTACAAAAGTAGTAATTATCTATCATGAATGGGTTTCAGCAATAAAAATATCCAGAAATATATTTTCCTTTTCTCTGTATTATTCTCATTTGATGATGTTTTTCCAGCTTTTAAAGCCTGCATAGGATAGAAGTCATCAAAGGGAAAATGTGCAGAGTATTTATTAGCCATCTAATATATGGATGGTCCAATACTTAGTGCCTTGCCTGTACTTTATCATTTAATCCTCACAGTCACCCTCCTAGTAATTATTGCTACCCACCTTTTAGAACTGAAGAAAGAGAGCTCAGAAAGACTAAATAAGTTGTGAAAGCTGGACATTGAACAAGGGAGAAAGGAGAAGAATTGATGATTTTGAATTATGCTGCTGGAGATGAACATTGAATATTCCATGGACTGCCAAAAGAACCAACAGATCTGTCCTAGAAGAAGTACATCCAGAGTGCTCCTTGGAAGCAAGGATAGCTAGATTGTGTCTTATGTATTTTGGGCATGTAGTCAGGAGGGACCAATCCCTGGAGAAAGACATCATGTTTGGGAGAGTGGCAGGTCAGCGGAAAAAAAGGAAAATCCTCAACTAGATGGATTGACACAGTGTCTACAACAATGGGCTTAAACATAAATAAAATCATATGCCTGGCACAGCATTAGAGTGTTTTGTTCTGCTGTACATAGAGTCGCTATGAGTCGGACCTGACTCAATGGCATCTAACAACAAGGGGATAGAATGCTGGGGTTTAGCTCATTTGGTAGATTGTTTACTCTCCACTATCTGATGCCCTGGGTTTGATCGCCAACACAGCAAAAATAGGAGAAAGACCTGGCAGCCCACTCCCAAAATAATCTCACAA